>CM060330.1:50559098-50571598 GCA_030674155.1 Stramonita haemastoma
ATATCTATATATACTTATCTCTCTCTATATATATCTATACTTATCTCTCTCTATATATATCTATGTGTGTGCGTGCGTGGGTGCGCACGCGTGCGCGTGTGTGCTTGTGTGTGTGTGTGTGTGCGTGCGTGTGTGTGTGTGTGTGTGTGTGTGTGTGTGTGTGTGTGTGTGTGTGTGTGTGTGTGTGTGTGTGTGTGTGTGTGTGTGTAAACAAACAACTTGGTATGCAGATTGAAGGTTGTTTGGGGATCACAGAGTTGTGTGAAACAATGCACCACAAACTAAGCTTCATAAATGTTCATTTTAGGCTTCAATTTCCAGTAGGGTATTGGTAATGGCATCTAAGATTTGAATGGAAGAATTGAAATCATGTGATAAATAGATATAGTTTTCTTATCATAATAAGAATTTTACATTCAAAAAGGATTTAAAAAAAGAAACACATAAAATTGACACGTATCACTAGACTGTGAAAGGAGCTGTTTTACAAACAAACAAAAAATCCAGCAAGTATTATATTGAAATTACATACACTCAAATCAATGCCAAAGGGCTGTTACAGCTCGAAAATTCTCCGAAGTCGAAATGCGGCTACTTTCATAGTCGATAAGAATGGTCGCATACACAAAACGTTACTATTGATGAACCTCAGAGCTCTAGCCAAGGAACGGAAAATAATTATAAGACAATTATGAAAACAAATCCTGACATCTTCCATAATCATATCCCTGTAGAGAAGAAATTTTGCAAGCATTTGCATCTCTGAACTTTTGTTGCAAGATTACTGAGTGGTCCCTGGAAACAGGATAGGGAAGTTCCAGTTCCTCGTGAGACTGCTATGAGCCCCTTGGTATGTATACCATCCCCACCTTCTGAAACTATTGTTCTAGGAATTCCTTTTCTATCCACTTAATTTTGTACCAGTCTTGTTCCTTTTCTCCATGTTCTCTATTTTCTGTTTTCTTGGTCCATTCTCCTGCTTTTTTCCACAGACACTTAAAAGATAGTATTATATCTATTTCACGCCAAAGTCAGGTGCACTAGGCCTCACTTGTTAGGCGTGTAAATGCAGCACAATGTATATACGCTCATATGGCAGACAACAATAGCTGCCGTCTGATTGATTGATTGATTTATTCTTTTATATCGAGGATAATGGAATAAGCACTCTTGTGCTTTTTTTTTTTTACATCCAGTCCCCGTGTGTATGCAGTTTTGTAAATGTCGTCTGTTCCCACCGGCACACGATGGCCAACTCTTACGAAAAGCGGAACAGGATTTAACGTGTGCGCAAGATGTTCTGCGTGCGTTCGCACACAGGGCCTCGGTTTAAAATCTCATCCGAAGGACTTTTGGGGAGAGTGGAGTCAGCACTGATGTTAACTCCAGGAGAAAAATCTCCACGACCGGACTCGAACCCTCGAGTAACTCGAACTGAACGTTCGACAAAGAAGGATGGGGGAGAACCGACGTGAGCTACCTCACTGGAGCATGATCATTCAGCGGACTGGTTTGCCGTTGGCGCCTATGGAGGATTATGTCGTGTGGTGTGCGAGACAGGCCGGGAAATGGAAACATCTGCTGCTACCCACGGTTTATCCGAACGTTCAAAGTCGTGACACACTAGCTCGTGGATATTATCAAACTGTAGTACTTCTGCTATGGGCGTATCAAAGCTGCTAGTTCTTTTTTTTGTGATGCTATCTTGGATTTATTTGTGTGTGTGTATGCGTGTGTGTGTGTGTGTGTGTGTTTGTGTGTGTGTGTGTGTGTGTGTGTGTGTGTGTGTGTGTGTGTGTGTGTGTGTGTGTGTGTGTGTGTGTGTGTGTGTGAGCGTGCGTGCGTGCGTGCGTGCGTGCGCAGGTACGTACATGCATACCTACATACATACCTACATGAATACCTACCTACCTACCTACCTAAATACCTACTACTACCTACCTACCTACCTACCTACCTACTACCTACCTACCTACCTACCTACCTACCTACACACAGACATACATACATACATACATACATACATACATACATACATACATACATACATACATACATACATACATACATACATAACATACATAACATACATACATACATACATACATACATACATACATACATACATACATACATACATACATACATACATACATACATATATGTGATAACAAATGTATATGGCTGCTTTGAAAGAAAAAAAGAAACGAACATCAGTATATATTCATTTAAAGTGACACAGTAGACCATTAAACCACCATGTTTAAAAGAGTTAAAAATACCACCATTTATGCATCTGTCGAAGCAGAGATAAGTCTTCTCTTGCAAAGACCTGCATTTGCTAAAGTTTTATCTCATGCGTACCAGACGACCTGGTGAAGAAGAAGAAGAGGAGTAAGAGGGTACCGCTATGATGGCCCATTGCAACATGTCCTTTTTATAGTCCTCATGACTGTGGTCAGCATTAATGGAGCCTGCATGGGTGCAGCAGTAATGGTTAGAGGCAAGGGAGTACTGGGCTGAGGTTTGAGAGTCATGATGTAAAAGCAGAAAACCTTGCAGCAGTATTCGCCTATGTGTGATGGGAGCTGTAAAGTATGGGACCACTGGTTCGTAGATGCTGTTAGTGCAGAGTGTTTTTTTTTTTTTGCGGGGTAGGTGACTATCGACATGAGTTGGGCTTTTTTTGTTCTCCTCTTCTTCTGAGAGACTCTTTTTTATGGTTTTAGCTAGTTTTGACATGTAAGCGAGTTTTGGAGTGGATTTGTGCATTATCACGTTTGGCTGAAAATTACAAGGGTAGATTTCATAGGTGATGATTAGATTCCATAATTTGATGTCTTCTTATCATTTATGAAATAATACATAATTTGGGTATTTGGTTTGGGCGTGTTTCAACCTGTTCAAAAGTATTTGCCTTGCATGTGTTTTAGTTCTTCAGTTTAACGTCTTTCTATTAATTAGTGATATCAGACGTGTGTGTGTGTGTGTGTGTGTGTGTGTGTGTGTGTGTGTGTGTGTGTGTGTGTGTGTGTGTGTGTGTGTGTGTGTGTGTGTGTGTGTGTGTGTGTGTGTGCGTGCGAGCGTGGTTGGGTTCGTGTGTGCGTGCATGCGTGCGTGTATGTTTGTGTGTGCATGTCTGTGTCTGTGTGTCTGTGTGTTTCACAGCATAAATGCGATAATAAAATATTCAAATGTGACTATGCCAAAAGCATTACTGCTTCTACTGATAGCTAAGCACAAAGGGCATACAAGATAATATTGTTTTCTTTGATTACAAAGAACAAATCCTCTACAGATGGAGTTTGGCTGCCTGATTTGAGAGGTACTTAAGCATAACCCTCTTAACAGTTTGGTCGAGTGTGCACAGTCTTATAACTATAGAGACAACCAGTTACAACAAACGAGATAAGAGTGCAAGTTCTGGGAGGTACCAAGGATGTTAAGCAGGACAACACACAACAGCAACAAGAACAACAAATATAATAGTACTCCAAACACATAAAGCCTTTGTCAGTCCCGAAAATAGGAAATCCCTGCCGGAACGTAAATTCAATCATAACAATAAAATGTATTGGATTTGATGTATTCCCTTAGTAGTTATGGTAACAATCTGTACGCATTCACATTAAGTTGTATTTGAGCCGAAAAAAAAGAGGAAACTATAGCTGAATAAAAACGCAATAGTGCAAAGTGCTTGTAATCTCAGACAGATACCACACTTTTAAAGAAAGCGGTTGTATGTATTGTATTCCTTACACGTTTACATTAGCAAAGTAATTCAACCAGCCGCTGAGCCATCTGTAGTTGCTGCAGCCAGTACTACCATCTTTTATGTCCTTGTCAAAACGTAGACGTGCTTTACAAGTGTCTGCATCGTTTGACCTTTTTTTGTTGTTGCATGGACACCAGACGTTCCCTGAAGGGAAGGAGAGACATGGCGGAACGTGAGACAGCTCAACAAAACGTTGACCTTTTTTTGAAGGGCGAGTTGTTATGCCAAGGGCTTGTCATGACAAAAGACGGTTTCAACATAGCTTTTTTTTTTTATAAGCGTAACAGCAAGTTAATGTGGACATTTTAACTTGGCTTACATCAAGAATGGATACAATTTTCGTGCCTAAGCCAAAATATACTCATTCTTCCTTTTGATGATCAAACATCAACTAATGTTCCCTGTCATATGAGCGAAAATGCGTTGTGCTGCCATTAATTAAACGCCTGACAAGACAGGCCCAGCACATCCAGATTCGGCGGGAAAGAGAATTTGTCTTTCCGGAAAAAAAGTATGCTTACTGTCTATCATAATGGATATAATGGTTTCTTATCTATGTTCTTTGGGATAATCCAACGTGTACTTATGAATCAGACATGAGAAGATTTGCATATAGCCAGAAACAAATACCCAGTGACATTTTTTACAGCAAAAAGACAAAAAAGACAAATTAACTTCATTGTTAGGCAGAGATGGGATACTAACATTGAACTCATAATCAAACAGTTGTTGATGGTGTAGGCTCAAATTTTGGCTGAGTTATCTGTATGTGGAGATTTTGTTTCTCCTACAGTAAAACTATGTTCTTATGAAAGACTTTTGTTAATAGTTTTAGAAAGTAGTGACCTATATGGAAATAAAGCAGGACTGTTAAAATCGTGCATAACATCGAAAATGTAAACACGTTTGGCAAATTTGTATGCAAGAAGTTGCTTGTGGTATGGATGTCATAAATATAGTAGGAATGATTTCTATGGCATCTAAAGGGATTTTTTCCTAAGGTTTAACTTGCACACAACACATCCCTTGGGGGAAAAGCCCAGTGGTTATCATGTCCAAGTTTTCGTGTCTGAGTTAGTTTTGTATATGACCTATTTTCTAAAAACGAAATCCCAAATCGCATGTCTTAGTGGCTGATGTGACATGGTGCTGAATGGCTAACCAAGCTTTACCAGCAACAGATTTTGTTTCTTGTTCATTGTTCTTACTTTGCCCCCCAAAATAGTTATCATTGATGACAATGTATTTGTTGCCTGCAGCTGTTAAGATGTGATGTGAAATCTATGACCCAATTATTTTTGGGGGCTTTTGTGAATTATTTTTTAAAGTTAAATAATTATGTGTCTTTCGCTCAATCCCTCTACCACCCCCTGCGCCCCGTACTCAAAGATCATGAGAACATCTTGCGCACACGTTAAATCTTGTTCCACTTTTCGTAAAAGTAGGCCATTGTGTGCCGGTGGGAACATATGACAAGATTAACAAAACTGCACACACACGGGGAATGGATGTAGAAAAGCACACGAGTGCTTACTCCAGTATTCTCTATATAAAAAAGAAGTGAGAAAAACATGATATAGCCACTAGTGGATATTCGATAAGGCTCTACACTAACACAGCTAACCCCAGACAACACTTAGCGACTGTGAGGCAAATCAGTGAAATAATGTAGAGGGCATTTAACGTATCCTCAGGTGGATATTGAGTATGTAGGCTCTGCCATGTTGTCGGTACTTTAGAATTTTCCCCTGGAGTCATAAGTAACACTAACTCCGCTCTTCTGAAAGGCTTTTGGACAAAACAAGAAACTGTTCCATATGCAAACGGACTCGCACCACGCACTATATGGCATCAAATTCAAAACCCCTTACACTTTTAGCAGAAGGTAAGGCCATTTGTAGCAATGGAGTTGGATACCATGAATACTCTACACATGCTGTTTATGACCTCAAAAGTATGCTATTTTTCCCTGAGGTCCAGCATTTCCATAACACACTGCTTTTAAAAAAAGTTAAATGCAAGAAACGATTCTTTAAAGAGTTAAAGCAGAGATGCAGAGAAATAAAGTAGGTCATATAATGCATGTTTCCTATAGACAGCATTATGTAACAAAAGGAAGTCTAACTTGACAGAGGTACTCTTCTTCTATTTTCGTTCCAGTTTACGCCGTCAGATGTGTCTAGGCAAAATATAACATGTCCTTTCCAGCTCCGTTCGTGGCCCGTACATCTTGCTTTGCAGGGTTATCTCCGTTGGCCGCATGGTTTTCTTCAGGTTGCTGTGCAGCGTGCATCGTTGAAGGTTGTACTCGCCTGTCGAGTCTGGTTTTCTTTGCAGAGGTTTCGTGGTATGGATTTTACCCAACACAATTAAGGGAATTGTTTCTATCGTCTATCTTTCATGCAAGAACACATACGTACCTGTATCTGCTGACATCTTGTTTCAAAGTTTTTAGCCAGCCCCGCGTGAAAGGATAGAGCAATAAAAGCGTGCATTAGCTCATGGAGCACGGCTTTGAATTTACCAGTGTGGATATGCTCAATGGTGCTGGGGTACTGTGCTAAACTTTGCATGGCTGGTGTAAAGATAGCAAGCCTTGAAGCAGTATCCACCCTCGTTTACTACAAACTGTGGCTCGTAAATTTTGACAGAATATGAAATCCCGAGGCGAGATGATAATGCAAAAAGAAACTTTACAGAACATAAAGCCACCAAAGTTTTAGGACCGTATCCTATCACATCCCATATCTTTGTCAAAACCACAAACCTGATTTGCAAGCGTCTGCACATGCTGACATTTCATTCTACAGCTATCAGAAGATCCCTGGGGGGGGGGGGGGGGGGGGGAAGAGGAAAGAATAGGAACGAGAAATAGCTGACTAGGCCTTGGCCTCTAGAAGTCTGGGATGTGCTTGACAATACTGGGTGCATTGTGCTACAGTCTGCAGGAAAGACGCAAAGATAGAAACGCTTGGAGCTGTATCCATCCACGGTCGATGGGAAACGCGTGACATTGACTCGTAGACATTGCCAGAGTGCAAGAGCTTCGGGGGAGATGAAAAGAAATGTACTTCTTCCTTTCTGGAGTGATTCGCTAAGTCTTTGGTCCTTTTTATGTGTAAGTCTGGCTCAATACTTAGGTATGTGTTGAAAGCTTTCGTTTCTAAAGGGTTTGTGGGTGGACTTGGGGGCTGATAATAGAACTGCCATTGGTTTGTGTGTATGGGTTTGTGTACTATGGCCTCCAACGATCATAGTTTTGTTGTGAATGTGTGCTTGGCTGATTAGCTGGCTGGTCCATCTGTTGGGAGGCTGCTTATCTTGTTTGTTGTAGGTTTATTTTTAGATTTTATCGGGGGAGTGTGGGGGGGGGGGGGGGGGGGGCAGGTCAGTAGCTGACTAAATGCAGAGCTTGGTTGTTGGCTTGTTGATTGTGTTTGTATATTGTTTGGGTGGTTGGTTGATTGTTTGGCTGGTTTGTTGCTTAGATATCTGGTTTATTTTGCCATATAAAAGTTTGACGTAAAATGTCACGACGTTGAACCGTCATTTTAAAAAAATATTATTTTTATTCAAGTGAAGTCAAAAACACTTTAATCATCCCTGAAGGGCAATTACAATATTATTACAATTATTTTATTCTTTTATATCCAGGATAATGGAATAACCAGTCATTCAGCCGGTCAGCCAGACACTCAATGCATCATCTTAAAAAAAAACTCCACCCGAAAAACCAGCTAAGAATCAGCTAAAACAAAAAACAACAAAAAGTAACGCAAGTACAAAAGAACAAGGTTTGTAGTTACAGAAAAACAAACCACAAGTATAACTCAGCATAACTGCACCTGACTATAATAAATCACCAAATCCACGAAACACCTATTTTTCTTTTTACGAACATTAGTTTCACACCACTATCAAGGCGACCTTGCATAAACAACAGATCAAAGTTTTAGCAAATCTCTTCATTAAGCTGACAAGGGATAACTGTGTTTCTTAATAAAAAAACAACTAGGTATTTCACTCTGATACTCGATAGTGCTTGATAGTACTTTGTACCATCACAACTTAAGGGGCATAATCCTATCGCCTATTACATCTTTGTCAATAACAAAGACCCAACTTGCAAGCATCTAAGTCCCTTGAATATCTATTTTATGGTTCCGCGACGATTCTTGGTTAAAAATAAGGGGAGGGTGGAGTTGGGAGGGAGAGAGAGAGAGAGGAAGAGAGAGAGAGAGAGAGAGAGGAGAGAGAGAGAGAGAGAGAGAGAGAGAGAGAGAGAGAGACGAGACGAGAGAGACAGAGAGCAGAGAGACAGAGAGCGTAGGAGACAGAGACAGAGAGACAATAGAGACAGAAGCTAGCAGAGTAGAGCAGAGAGAGAGACAGAGAAGAGAAATGAGACAGAGAGAGCAGAGAGCTAAGAGAGAGAGAGAGAGAGAGAGGAGAGAGAGAGAGAGGAGGAGAGAGAGAGAGAGAGAGAGAGAGAGAGGAGAGAAGAGAGAGAGAGAGAGAAGAGAGAGAAGAGAGAGAGAGAGAGAGAGAAGAGAGGGAGAGAGAGAGAGATGAGAGAGAGAGAGAGAGAGAGACAGACAGACAGACAGACAGACAGACAGACAGACAAACAGACAGACAAACAGAGAAAGAGAGGCAGACAGACAGACAGAAATAGAGAGAGAGACAGAGAGAGACAGAGACAGAGAAACACAGAGACAGAGTCAGACACACAGACACTTAGACACACAGACACACAGAGATGAACATCAGATACCTCAGTAAGCCATAGCCCGAGTATAATGCTCTGTGGTAGTGTTGGATACTGTACCATAGTCTGTCTGTTTAATGCAAAGATACAACCTAAAAAAAACCAAAACCCAAACCTTTTGCTGCACTATCCACCCTATGGTCGATAATGACACGCGTGACACTGGGTCATAAAATTTCGACAGACTAAAGAACCATGAGGCCAATTGATCGACAAGACACTGTTTCAGCTACCTGCAGGGTGATTTGCTAATGCTTTGATCCTGTTAATCAATTAATTGATAGGCTGGTTTGTTACTGAGGTGTGCGTGGGTGTGTTGGTTTCAACGATTATAGTTGATGAAAGAGAGAGAGAGAGAGAGAGAGAGAGAGAGAGAGAGAGAGAGAGAGAGAGAGAGAGAGAGAGAGAGAGAGAGAGAGAGGGAGGGAGAGACAGACAGACAGACAGACAGACAGACAGATAGACAGAGAGGGGGGCGATGGGATAGCTCAGTGGTCAGAGCACCTGCTTTCCCCCAGCCAAAGTTAAGCAGCATCGAGCGTGAATACAAATTTGATGGGTGACCGTTTGCGCGCCTTTGGCTTCAGCACAGTACCCCAGTTCACCCAGCTATAAATGGACACCTGCCCCTTTTTAAGGTCAGGGAAGGTAAAGCAGCGAGGGAGAGGAGATGGGCACCGCCCTTAATATGCTGGCCCTAGAGAAGCTGAGGTCTCTGACACTTTTCTTCCCGACGACCGCATATGTACCTTACTCGATGATGGATTTTACTGACCCTGAATAGGGTGCTATTTTGCAAGCATATTTTTTTCCCTGAAAAGCTGAATATGCTTTTATTTTTCTTTCGTTCGTTTTGCATAATCCGCTCTTTGTATTATTGCAAATATTTTTTAATCGACTCGAAAAAAGCAAGCAGTTCCGCTTCTCTGGATCTCTGTAGCTGTGTCTATATCCTCTACATGTCTCTCCGTTTCTTTTTCTGTCTGTCTCCCTCTGTCTCTATCTGTCTCTATCTGTCTCTCTCTCTCTATATATATATATTCATATACATATATGTATATATATATTACTGTACCAGGTTGTTTTATGACATGCTCCTTTCTATTACGCATTTGTAACAAAACCTCAAAAATGGCAAATCTTAGCTTAGGGATGTGATACATGATGTTAAACTCCAACTATTGTTACCTAGTTAGGCGGTTAAGATGCACATTACTATGCATTACAACTCCACGACATGGCCTATATGCATTTTGCACTTTCTCCCGAGAGAAACATCTGACAACATAGCATTCTTTTTTGTGTAGTAGTTTGAATCAGAGTGGAGTGAAAGTTCTCTGCAAAATTTGAATAAAGATTGTCATCATATTCAAAAGAACTCCAGAATCCGACTTTTAAATCGCATTCTGAATTCACTCTGAAAGTAGGGGAAACATTCTATAAAGTGAAACTATGACAAGTTTGTATAATGTGCTATTTGTAAGCAGCCATACACGCAAAACTTGCACACACTCTTTACTTCTAAACTATCAATGATATCCCCAGATGGGGAGACTGAGCCAAACTGCATACTTGTTCTGCATGACAACTATGGTGTTTCTAGGCGACAAACATATTCGGTTTAGACTTGAATGACTCTTTGTGAAACAAAAATGAGGTGTGTGTGTGTGTGTGTGTGTGTGTGTGGTGTGTGTGTGTGTGTGTGTGTGTGTGTGTGTGTGTGTTGGGTGAGGGTGGCAGAATAGCACAGTAGTTGGGAGTGTTTACTTTCCAGTTTGACGACCAGGAATTGAGCCTTGATTGAGACCACCCCCGCATCTTCGCGGCGATTTTACTCCCTGGGGTTAGCATTAATACTGTCTCTACTCCCTCATAAGTCATTTAGATATGACTATAAATCTAGGACATGGGATACCTCAGCGGTCAGAGCACTCGTTTGCCTCCATCCAAATTTAAACCGCATCGAGAGTGGTTACCCATTGAATGGGTTGCCGTTTTAGCGCCTTGGCTTCAGTATAGTCCCCTCAGTCCACCCAGCTATAAATGGGTACCTGCTGTCTTTATTGGCAAGGAGGGTAAAGCGGCGAGGGAGAGGATATAGGTGCCGCCCTCAATATGTTGGCCCCTGGAGAAGCTGAGATATTTGATGCCTTTCTTCCCTACGACCACATAGATTATGGGACATCTTTACCTTTTTACTTTTTTGACTTTGTATAGGGGGTAGCTCAGTGATCCAAGCACTAGATTTACTAAGCTATGGTTTAGCAGCATCGAGTGTAATTACAAGTTAGATGGGTGACCGTTTGCGCAACATGGCTTCAGTAAAGCCCCCCCCCCAGTCCACCTAGCTGTAAATAGGTACCTGCTCTCTTTATTGGCAGGGAAGGTAAAGCAGCGAGGGAGAGGATATGGGAGCCGCCCTCAATATGCTGGCCCCTAGAGAAGCTGAGATATTTGATGCCTCGCTACCCTATGACCACAAAATATGTTATGGGACACCTTTACTTTTTTCATTTTTACTTAATAAAGTTCGGCTCGGAGTATTAAAACGCGGAGAACATTCTGTACAAACGTAATAATCTGTTCAGTCTTGTGGAAGAGCAGACTATTTGTGTTAAGTTTTGTGTTAGGATTTTATTCCAAAAGTCGGAATGCCGCTTTTTCAATGATGGACAAAAAACGGTTGCATACACAAACATTTCACCATTGCTGAAAACTTCCAGAGATCTAGCTGGAGAACGAAGCAACAAGAAAAGAGAACATTTCCTAAAGGCTATGAAAGAAAAATAACAAAAAGCCCAGCTACCAGGGTACTGTTTTGTTTTCGAAAGCCCAAGTTGAAAAGACATCAAGCATTTGTGGGTTTTTGTTTTATTTGTCAAAGAGCTAGTGCAATGTTTGAAGTAAGATTTAGATACCATGTTGTATGCCTAGAAGGATTGCTGGCCAGCACGCGACATAGAAACTAAGGGGCATCACTCCTACTTAGTTTGGGAAGGGTTATTTCCGGTAAAAGACACAGCACTACGTGACTGACCGAGGACTTGCAGGCACGGATACAGCTGAAGGGTAAACAATGACAGTTTGCTTACTGGACAAGACTTAGAGACGGTAAATATTAGAGAAGTGACAAATCTGACGACAAGAGACAGATTGAGAGAGAGAGAGGGGGGGAGATGCAGAGAAGAGAGAGAGAGAGAGAGAGAGAGAGAGAGATAGGGGGGGGAAAGAGAGAGAGGGGGGAGAGAGAGAGAGGGGGGGGAGGAGAGAGAGAAGAGAGAGAGAGGGGGGGGAGAGAGAGAGAGATAGGGGAGAGAGAGAGAGAGAGGAGAGAGAGAGAGAGGAGAGAGAGAGAGAGAGAGAGAGAGAGAGAGAGAGAGAGAGAGAGAGAGAGAGAGAGGAGAGAGAGAGAGAGAGAGAGAGATGGACAAACAGACAGACTGACAGTCTGGCGAACAGAAGTGTTATACAAACAATTACCATGATCTACTTGTATATCTGGTAGACATGTTGGACTTACAAATCAAACTTATTATGCCCCCAAAATAGCATTCATTCCCCCAACAGCTCTCCCACACTCGCAATATCAACAAGCATAATTAATCTTTACACTGAAATATCAATATGGTTCTGTAATCCACTGAAGCACGTTTTGTGCTGTCAACTAACGCGCTAACATTTTAGTCTAACATTATCGTAACCCTTTTACACTGGGCCAACAGGCATACCCTCACTTCAACCTGCTTTGCATTAGTCACAGTTGAACACAAAACTCCCCAATGGAAATGTCGCTATCAGCTGGGATCCCATCAGCGTAAATATCATCGCTACAGTGATAGAATTTCGCTCAGTTTTATTCCTCTGTTTTTGCCTTCTTCACTTTCTTACTGTCACCTCTTTCTTGCTATTTTCTGCCTTCTTGGTCCAATCTCTTGCCGTTTTCTTGTTTAGAAAAAA
>CM060330.1:50576598-50581598 GCA_030674155.1 Stramonita haemastoma
TATATATATATATACACACATATATATATATTCACGTATATAATATATACATATATATTTATATAGACAAGTATTGCCGACATGTTTTGGCAAAGCGTTGTGAATCAACGTTCTGTTGCAAAACATTTATCTATTAAGTGAAAAATATTATTATTTATCCAAGGATAGTGCAATACATTTCTTTTTTTTTTTCTCTTAGTTTTTTCTTAGTTTTCTTCTTAGGTACTTTTTTTTAAAATCATACATCATATGCAGTAGCATCTGTATCTAATTTTTTAAATATTTACTAAGGGACCAATATATTGTCTTCTTGCAAACACACTTTTTAAACACCCACATACACTGGCAAACACACTCACACACAGACACACAAATACACACACACATACGCAAACACCTACCCCCCCCCCACACACACACACACAGCCACATTGAGATGAAAGAAGATCCAGTAAAGACTACATTTAGTATACACACACTGCTCATAATTATATATAGGCCTCTCAGAATCCCTGCAAAGTAAATATTATGATACATAAACATAGTCCGCTCTTTCCGTTCCCCGACAGGATGTAATTGCTGGTTGGGCGTATGAGGTGTGTGTGTGTGTAGGAGGGGGAGGGAGGGCTGGGTATAGATAATATTTACCTTATCTGAACAAATAATGCCGACATATATATTCTGTAAATGTATTGTGAGTCAACGTTTTGGTTTTTTTTTTGCAAGACGCATTAATTGATAAAAGCTATAAAAGAATAAAAAGAAAGAAAGTGATTATAAATCTGCTTATGCGTTTGATATGAAAAGTCGATTTTGTATTATCATGTTGACTAAAAAGAAGAAGAAGAAGAAGAAGAGAGAAGAAGAAGAAGAAGAAGAAAGAAGAAGAAGAAGAAGAAGAAGAAGAAGAAGAAGAAGAAAACAACAACAACAACAACATCAAGATCAAGAAGAACAAGAAGAACAAAAACAACAAGAACAAGAAGCTTGTTGTGTTTGTTACTTCAAAGATTCAATTGTAAGATAATCTGGAATGTGTGACGAATAAAGATAATAATTGATTATTCTTTCATCTGCTATGGCCACAAGCAGTCGAAACAAAAGAAAAGCCCTGCTGTACATATATCAGTTTTCTCCCAAGAAAATTATGTCTCAAGGGGGTACCACCAATTGAGTTCTGATTTCGCAACTACCATTCTGTAAGTCTTTTTCTTCTTTCTTTGATTTCTTTCCTGTCTGGCTTTTGGATTCTTCGCTGAAAATATGGCACATTCTTTCTCTTTCTTTCTCTCTATCTCTCTGTGTCTGTGTGTGTGTGTGTGTGTGTGTGTGTGTGTGTGTGTGTCTGTCTGTCTGTCTGTCTGTCTGTCTGTCTGTCTCACTCTCTCTCTCTCTCTCTCACACACACACGCGCGCGCGCGATTGTGAACGCGCGCACGCACACACAAACACACACATAAACACATACATACACACATACACATATGCATGCAGACAGACAGACAGACAGACAGACAGAAAAACAGCCAGCCAGACAGAAAGATTGATACACACAGACACACACAGACACACACAGACACACACAGACACACACAGACACACACACACAGACACACACACACAGACACACACAGACACACACAGACACACACACACACACACACACACACACACACACACACGTACACACACACACACACACACACACACACAATCACCGCCACCACCACCACCACCAACAACCGCCCGCCCCTCCCCCTCCTCCCCCCCCACGCCGAAACACACACAGACATCGATATATTTGTTCTGATAACAACAAGGTGTAATAAAAGAAGGGGCAGACTACTCATATTTTCTCTGTCTCTGGCACATATATTGCTGACAAGAAATCATCATTTCTTATCTGTCTCTCTCTCTTTCCTTGTCTGTTTGTTGGTGCCTCTCTGGTCTTTGCTCTGTGGGTAGTTTTTTCTCTATATTTATTTCTTTCTTTCCACATACGCACACACACACTTACACCACTTACACACACAGACACACAGACACACACACACACACACAACACTTACACACACACACACACTTACACACACAAAGACACACACATACACACACAGGCGCACATACACACACAGACATTAGACACAAGCACACACACCTACATACATACATACATACATACATACATACATACATACATACATACATACATACATACATACATACATACATACATACATACATACATACATACATACATACATATTATACATACATACATACATGATATATACACACAAACACACACACATAGATGACAGGATTTACAAAACTGCATACACATCGGGACTGGATGTAAAAACTCACACAGTGCTTATTCCATTATCCTCTATGTAAAAGAATAAATATATATATAAACACAAGCATAAACACAAAACATTTATGTGTATATTATATATTATATATGTATAAATGTATATGTATATATTACATAGTTTTCTATGATTTTTTCTTTAAAGAAGCTTTCATTTTAGCACCTTATTCTCTTTTAATTCACTTATGCAATTAAACGTCTAAATCAATGTATACTTAAGTGTCTTGCAGTATTTCCTTAGTTTGAATATGAGACAATACAGTTCCTAGCCTGAATGACCGTTTGGGTGTTAAGACGGGATTGCATTGAAAAAATTCTTTCACATCGAGGATAATGGAATAAGCTCTCTTGTGCTTTTTTACGTCCAGTCCCTGTATGTATGCAGTTTTGTAAATGTCATCTGTTCCCACTGACACACGATGGCCTACTCTTACGAAAAGCGGAACAGGATTTAACGTGTACTCAAGATGTTTTGCGTGCGTTCACACACGGACCCGCGGGTTATAGTCTCATCCGAAGGATGAATTAAATACAAGCAAACTACAACACGCTGTTTGACAAGATAATGCATAATGATGCACAACAATACATTAAGTTAAGGAAAAAAAACAGAATAAAAAACTATAATAAACGAATGCTACTCTAACACATGCTTAGTCGAAGGGAAAAGAATGTCATTTACAGTGGAAATGCCTAGGGAGCTGTAAGTATTAATAGCATCCTCCACTTCTGGAAATCCTTTGCTAGGATATCCCTCTTTTGCATCTGTCTCATCGGTACAGCCCTGTTTATCTTTTCTCTCTGCTGCTCTTTTTCCATTTTAAGTCCATTCTCCTTTTTTCCGTAAAAAAGACTTAAAAGAGATCAGTTTTCTCCCATGCCGAGGTCAGACACGCTGGGTCTGACTTGCCAGGTGTGTTAAGGCAGCACAACTCATGTTCGCTCATAAGAGATGCAGCAGTAATAATTTGAAGAAGAAGAAGAAGAAGAAGAAGAAGAAGAAGAAGAAGAAGAAGAGGAAGAAGAAGAAGAAGAAGAAGAAGAAGAAGAAGAAGAAGAAGAAGAGGAAGAGGAGGAAGAAGAACAAGAACAAGAACAAGAACAAGAGCAAGAAGAGCAAGAACAAGAAGGACAAGAAAAACAAGAAGAGCAAGAACAAGAACAAGAACAACAAGAACAAGAACAACAAGAACCAAAAGAACAAGAACAACAAGAACAAGAAGAAGAAGGAAGGAAAATACAGAAGGATGTCGTTTTTCCATTCAGAAATCCAGATGCAACATAACCAGGGTATTGCCATTAAATTGATACGTAAATTGATGCGTATACATCTTCAACTGCTTATTTTCCTGTCAGCTTGCATTGTGACATGAAGACCCAGGCTTTTTAAGCATCTTTTTTATTGTCTGTCCAGGAAATAATACTGATATGGAATACTACCTTTCAGGTCCTGTCTGCCTCTGGCGCTGTTACTTTCTATGCCTTTTTCTTTATCGGTCATTGTTTTCAATATGTCTATTTTTTGTCTGTGCCTGCGTGTCTCTCTGTATCTCTCCCCCTCTCTGTGTCTCTCTGTCTCTATATTCCCCCCCCCTCTCTCTCTCTCTCTCTCTCTCTCTCACAAAACCCATATACACACCATCTCTCTCTCTCTCTCTCTCTCTCTCTCTCTCTCTCTCTCTCTCTCTCTCTCTCTCTCCTCTCTCTCTCTCTCTCTCTCTCTCTCTCTCTCTCTCAAACCCATATACACACCATCTCTCGATCTCTCGATCTCTCGATCTCTCTCTCTCTCTCTCTCTCTCTCTCTCTCTCTCTCTCTCTCTCTCTCTCTCTCTCTCTCTCTCTCCTCTCTCTCATCAAAACCCATATACACACCATCTCTCTCTCTCTCTCACACAAAAAACACAAGCACACACTCCTACAAACACACATACACATATACGCGCGCGCGCACACGCAAATAAAAGGAAACAAGAGAAAGGATGGGGATAGACAGACAAACCAAGACAATACAGACAAATAGACAAACAGACATAGACAAGCAGATGTAGATAGAGACAGACAAATAGTCTGTCAGACAGGCAGACAAACAGACAGACAGATAGACAGACAGACGTACACCAGCGGATATAGACAGACAGACAGACAGACAGACAGACAGACAGACAGACAGACAGACCCAGCGACAGCTAACAACAAGACAACACACAAGAGATTTACAAAGCTACATAAAGCAAGAAATAACACGCTTTTTTCCTCACTGGCTAAATCCAGAAATCTAACATTTGGTCAATTTCTACTTACAAGTTTTCAGTCTTTGCATGAATGCTTAGCCTTTCAGAGACTACGGGGCTTAGGTCACAGAAATGGACTAAAGTGAGTAGACACTGGGTTTCAGGAAATTGCCCCGTAACGATCCAAAGCTTTAAGCCCTAGCCTACCCACCAAAGGGATCTCTTTTTTTTGTTCCTCAGCAAAATTTGTAATCGAAGAATAGTAGATGAAAAGAGTACTATAGTCGTAGAATCATGAGAACAGAGGATTTTTTTTACTGTTACTTTTACTTGTATCGTAAGTTAGTATAGATATCATTTATTTATTTATTTATCTCACTCACTCACTCACT
>CM060330.1:50586598-50591598 GCA_030674155.1 Stramonita haemastoma
ATAAATCGAGGTGGCATGTGTCAACTCACACATAGCATCTTGCGCACACATTAAAACTCATTTCATATTTCTGAAGAAAGTATGCCGTTGCACAGCAATATAAACAAATAATGAATTACAAAAAACTGTATGCACACTGGTATTGTGTTTACACATTGTCCCGATGTCGGAATTACGGCTACCTTAATCATGAACAGTATCAGGTTTTACTTTATGGGTGTGGATGTGTGTGTGTGTGCATGTGTGTGTGTGTGTGTGTGTGTGTGTGTGTGTGTGTGTGTGTGTGTGTGTGTGTGTTGCGTGTGCGTGTGTATGTGTGTGTGCGTGCGTGCGTGTGTATGTGTGTGTATGTGTGTGTATGTGTATGTGTATGTGTGTGTATGTGTGTGTGCGTGCGTGTGTGTGTGCGTGCGTGTGTATGTGAATTTTCTTGGTTAAGTACTTGAAAAGCAGTTCATGTTACATGTTTATGAAACAAAGTGATATCTGTACTTCTTTTTTGCTTATTCATTTGTTTTGCTTACAAAATGTTTGTAAACGTTTGAAAATTAAAAAATGTAAAGTAAAAAAAAGTTTGAAAACGAAACAGGTTGCACTTGCAAAACCTAGCCATATGTTTGCCTCGTGGATCTTAAAAGAAATATCAAAAGAAAGAAAAGAAAATGGTGAAATATTGACAAATAGCATGGCTGAGGAGCTCTGCATCTTATTCGGTAATGTTTCGTTTTCTGAAAGTAATGATTTTCCAGTCAATAAGGATTTTTTTGTTCCATAAATTGAGGAAATCTTCCTGCGTGTTTGACTCTGTGTCTTTTTGTCTCTTTGTCTCTGTCTCAGTGTAGTGTAGTGTAGTGTAGTGTAGTGTAGTGTAGTGTAGTGTAGTGTAGTGTAGTGTAGTGTAGTGTAGTGTAGTGTAGTGTAGTAGTGTAGTGTAGTGTAGTGTAGTGTATGTTGTGTGTGTGTGTGTGTGTGTGTGTGGAGAGAGAGAGAGAGAGAGAGAGAGAGAGAGAGAGAGAGAGAGGAGAGAGAGGAGAGAGAGAGAGAGAGAGAGAGAGAGAGAGGAGAGAGAGAGAGAGAGAGAGAGAGAGAGAGAGAGACAAGGCAAGGCAAGGCAAGGCAAGGCAAGGCAAAGTCTTTTATTCGAGGATAATAGATAAGCACTCGTGTGCTTTTTTACATCCAGTCCCCGCCCTTTTCAGGGATACATCAAGTTGAAAATATACTAAACAATAAGACTTTACGCAGTACCAGACAACACACAAGAATAAAGGACACTATATATGATAAGATAATAAAATGCACTCTTCCAGAAGACAAAAATCAGAAGTCACAATAAAAAATTTTGACTATGGAAAAAAAAGAAAAGCGTTAGTAGATAAGGAGCAAACAAGAGAACAAAATGAAATAAATAACCGAAAACATCAATCCACCACTATCTATCAAAAATTGTACATGCAATATAAATCATACATTTGGATAAAAGGGGATTTTTTTTTTAACTAGCATCCTTATTGGAGGGGGGGGGGAAGACATACTACCAATAGAATTATAATTTAAAAAAAAAAAGAAAAAAAAAAGCAAAAAACATCCTAGATGTTTCAAAAAATAGGCATATCATTTTTTTCAATCGGATAATGTTTTACACACACTCACACTCACTCACGCACAGACACACACACAGACACACACACACAGACACACACACACAGACACACAAACACACTCCCACACACATACACACACAAACATACACTCACACTCACACACACACACACACTCACACACACACACAGACACACAAACACACTCTCACACACACATATACACACAAACATATACTCTCTCTCTCTCACACACACACACACACACACAAACACACACATACACACACACTCACACACACATGCACACACAAACACACACATATATACACACACACTCACACACACACACATACACACACACACTCACACACACACATACACATCCGCACGCTCGCACACACACACACCCACACACACATATACACACTCTCACACACACACGCACGCGCACACACACACACACACATACACACACCACACACACACACACACACACACACACACACACACACACACACACACACACACACACACACACACATTTTCACCGGTTTCTGACACATTTCATCAATAAACTTCATTCTAAGGAAAATATATGCCTTGAATTCTGAATAAAATCATAAAGGATACACGAATACTCTATCCGCTGTAAGGCACATACTTTAAAATATATATACACTAATATCATATCAATCTTATGATTACATCATAAAATTTATGTTTCTAATTATATATGTGGTAATGAACAAAGTTATTCAGGGTTTTTTGGTTTTTTTTTTTTTTTAACGATCATTAATTAAAATTTTACATAAAATCAATTACATTCGTCACACGTGATTATCAAAAAGGGAGTACAAATATGACTAAAAATGGATGGTAATAGGTGAGATATTCGGGGAGAGAGAGAGAGAGAGAGAGAGAGAGAGAGAGAGAGAGAGAGAGAGAGAGAGAGAGAGAGAGAGAGAGGAGAGAGAGAGAGAGAGAGAGAGAGAGAGAGAGAGAACACTGAACACTGAACACTGAACACTGAACACTGAACTGATTTAATGTACATTGGCCATGGACCACAATACATTTCTTGGGCTTGGGATGGAACAAAGGGTTCATTCGTATCGTAGGCAAGGCAAATGCACAAAAGGTATAGATTCATGCTGATCAAAGAAGAAAAACACACATTATTCTAAATCATGATTATGAACCTAGCATGAAACAAAACCAAATCACAAAAACATAATGTCTAAGGAAAATTGTGGAAATCATGCGTGTCAATTACGTAACGAATTATAAAGTTTTCAATATGCATCTGAATTAGCATTTTCTTTCTTTGATTGATAGAATGAAAAATATATCTAGACAAACTGTGCCTGTACTCATCATTTGTTCCTCTGAGAGAGAGAGAGAGAGAGAGAGAGAGAGAGAGAGAGAGAGAGAGAGAGAGAGACAGAGACAGACAGACAGACAGACAGACAGACAGACAGACAGACAGACAGACAGACAGAGACAGAGACACAGAGAGACAGAGAGAGGAGCTAAAGACAAACAGATAAGGATATACATAGAGACAGACAGACAGAGAAAGAGACACACAGAACACACTACCTCCATACCAAAATCCCATTCAAGTTTGAACATCAAATACTCGCCTAATTTCTCTTCTGTCCTGTACTAATGCCTGACATGGTCATAGTATTGGAATGTCGTCAGGCAAATCGAATAACGTAAGGAGACACTGGTTCCAGAAGCCTATTCTGAAACGAAATTCCATTCCCTTTAGTAAGGAAAGGGTGAAAGCTACGTAAAAAAATTCTCTCTCTTCTTTGTATTTGGTGAATGCATGATCGATGAATAGTAGCTGAAAAGGTCTCTCGTTTGAAGATAGTAGGAGGAATAGTAATGGAAAACTGATTTTTTTCTCTATAGTTATTGGAATGTCTTATCAATACCGGTAAGAAACTTCATGTAACTTTATTTATGTTTGTATTAAAGGTGGTAAAATGTGTTCAAGGTGTATTTGTAGAATAAGATGCATTCATTTTTAATCGTTATTGTTGACGTTTAATTCTCTGGTTTGGAATAAAAAGATAGAAGAAGATAGAGTTCGATAGCTCATAGTGAAATACACATTTCTCACGTGATATGAAAAGAATACTTACCGTAAAAGGGACAAGGTAAACAAAATATATTACCGCTACAGACAGAAACAAATATAAATGTACTGCTCCTTTTAGTATGTTTATTCATCGGGCCAGTATGAGTGAGGACCTGTTTTGAATAAAAGGCTAGACTCTTTTTGATGTTTCTTTCTTTTTCTTTTTTTTGAGCAAACCTTTAGGTGTAAAGATTTCTTATAAAGATAAGGAAGAGATACTCTTTTCTATATTTCACCTCAGCAGATTTGACTGAGTGAGAATCTGTTTTACATGAAAAGTGTTAGATGATACACTTTCTATTAACTGTTCCTCCAGAGGGTCTACATAAGCGAGTATCTGTTCTGAATAGAAAGGTAGGTGATATTGTTGTTGATATTTCTTTTAACAAGCTGTCGCTAATATTTCTCTTTGGTCAGAGTTCAAGTCAAAATTTTATTTTCAGATGGTACATTGAGTAAGCAATAGATTTGTGAGTTTTTTTTAAAATAGTGTTTTTATAGTATGTTTTGATATGTGTGTGTGTGTGTGTGTGTGTGTGTGTGTGTGTGTGTGTGTGTGTGTGTGTGTGTGTGTGTGTGTGTGTGTGTGTGTGTGTGTGTGTGTGTTTTAAATAGAAAGGATGGATACTCTATCTTGATATTTCTCTTCAGCAGGTCTACATGAGTGAGGAAGAAGTAGAAGGGTAGGTGCTGTTTTTGATATTTCTCTTTAACAAGCCTTAAAATTTGAGGATATGTTAAAAAGACGAAAGGTGGCTGCTATTTTTCATTTTTGTCTGTAGCAAGCCTTCATATGTGAAGATCTATTTTAAAGATTAGGAGCGATTACTTGTTCTAATATTTTTAACAAGTCTTCATGTGTAAGAATCTGTTTTAAATAGAAGGGGTAGATGCCCTTTTAAACATCTATCATCAGCAAGCCCTGATGAGTTAGGGATCTGTTTAAGATTAAAGAGATAGATACTCGTTTCTCTGATTCCTTTGAGCAAACATGGGTGTGTGTGGATGAACTTAAGTAGGAAAGAATGGTGTTCTTTCAATATTTCTCTTCAGTAAGATTTGATGTGTGAGAATCTGTTTTAAACAGAAGAGGTTGATTCTCCTTTGATTGTTTTTTTTCTTTAGCAACTTTTGACGTGTGAGCATCCATTTTAAATGGAAGGGTTAGATACTCTTTTATTTATTTATTTAATTTTTTTTTTTTTATTCATGTATTTGTTTATTTTGGCTGCAACAGGACTTGAAGC
>CM060330.1:50596598-50599098 GCA_030674155.1 Stramonita haemastoma
GAGAACTCGTTGCCACAAGTGCAGCGCCTACCCATTTTTTTTGTTTCTTTTTTCCTGTCTGCAACTGTATATGTTTCCCTATCAGAGTGGTTTTTTTTTTTTTTTTTTTTTTTTACAGCATTTTGCCATGAACAATCCTCTTGTTGCCGTGGGTTCTTTTACGTGCGCTAAATGATGGTATGAAACATACGGGTCATCGGTTTATTGTCTCATCCGAAAGACTAGCCCCCAGAACACCACTCATGGTCGAATGGATGGGGATAAAAATTTTGGGCCCAACGGGATTCGAACCACCGCACAATCCGACCCGGACTTTTCGCTTTCAAGTCAGGCGCGTTGCCTCCAGACCACCGATCCATATGAAAGAGATGAAAAACAGACACATGGAGAAGGCTGCTTTTCAAGTCATCCATGGTGCCCCTCCGGTTGAGAAGATTATGGAATACTCACGTAGTGCAGTGTAGTGCAATGTGATATAATAATATAATGTAAAATAATGTAGGGAAAGGGATAGTTCAGTGGTCAAAGAACGCTCTCTCTTCACAAGCTAAGGTTAAGCAGCATTGAAAGTGGTAGCAGGTAAATGGATGCCTGTTTGCATGCCTTGGCTTCAGTACAATCTTCCGGTTAACCCAGCTGTGAATGGTTACCTGCATCTTTAGGGGTCAGGGAGGGTAAAGCAGCGAGGGAGAGGAGATGGGCGCCGCCCTCAATATGCTGACCTATGGAGAAGCTGAGGTCTCTAACAGCTTGCTCCACAGAACGACCACATAAGTAATGATAACACCTCTATCTTCCTATGTGAGGTAACGTGGTGATATAAAAAGATGTAACTCAATGTAAGGAGAACAGAAATTTTTAAGTAGCAACAATCTTACTATGTTTTAAAACCCGAAGAAATCATTGTAGGAGTTCATTATAATTATGTGGTAGGAGCAGTTTTGTTCAATGATGCTTCTTCATAAAACAAAACTCCAGAACCGGCGAAAAAATCATTTCTTCCTCACTCCCTCCCTCCCTTCCTCCATCCTTCCTCTCTCTCTCTCTCTCCTCCTCTTCTCTCTCTCTCTCTCTCTCTCTCTCTCTCTCTCTCTCTCTCTCTCTCTCTCTCTTCTCTCTCTCTCTCTCTCTCTCGTCTCTCTCTCTGTCTCTTCTCTCCCTCTCTCTCTCTCTCTCTCTCCTCCTCTCTCTCTCTCTCCCTCTCCTCTCTCTCTCTCCCTCTCTCTCTCCCTCTCTCTCTCTCTCTCCCTCTCTCTCTCTCTAACTCTCTCTCTCTAATCTCTCTCTCTCTCACTCTCTCTATCTCTCTCTCTTTTGCTCCCTGTCTCCGTCTCTCTGTCTGTGTCGCTGTGTCTGTCTGTCTGTCTTTCTATCTCTTTCTCTTTCTCGATCTCTTTCTGTCTGTTTGTCTGTCTGCTTGTCTCTCTCTCACTCTCCTTTCTTCTCTTCTCCTCTCTCTCCTTGCATTGATTTTTGTTCACTGCTTTCTCTACTACTCTTTGTGTCTCAACATCCAAATATATGAAGATTTGTGGCACAGTTTAAACATCACATTGCTTTGGTTTTAATTCGGGGGTACATGGGAGATAAATAGATAGATAGCTGTATACATACATAGATAGATAGAGAGAGAGAGAGGGAGGGAGGGAGGGGGTAGAGAATGAGAGAGAGAAAGAGAGAAAGAAAGCGAGAGACAGAGAGAGAGACATACACAGAGAGAGAAAGGGAGGGAGAGGGAGAGACCTAAGAGAGAGACAGAAAAAGGCAGAGAGATAGACAGAGAGAAAGACAAAGAAAGAAGAAAAGAAAAAGAGAATAATATCATTTGTGTATTATATCTTAAAAAAGGTATTACATGTGGTCAAAGTTTCGAATAGGTCAAAGCCTGAAAGATGGACCAATTATCCTAAAATCTGGACTGGCCTGGGGAAGAAAAAGATTTCTGATAAGAAATGTGCTCCGTTTAATTGAGTAGAAACATTTCCTACTGACCCTATCTGTGCCTTGCAGCACTTCCTGAAAGACAGAGGGAGAGAGAGAGAGGGAGAGAGAGGAGAGAGAGAGAGAGAGAGAGAGAGAGAGAGAGAGAGAGAGAGAGAGAGAGAGAGAGAGAGAGAGAGAGAACACTGAACACTGAACACTGAAATGATTTAATTGCACATCGGCCTTAGGCCACAATACAATATGGGGAAAAAAGGAAAGTAGGAAAAATATCTGACATAACAGGACATATATGAATTCTACAATCACTGGTTGACTTAAGCTTATACATCTCATACCCACTACAGTTCAAATCTTCAGGACAGTTGTCTAACCACAATTTACATTTCACTTTCACTGTAATGATTTGAATCATAGACATTAGTATAGAGGTGGGAAATAAGGAAAAACATAGTCATGATACATTCTTGATAATACGCGATATAGATAGAGGTGAGCGTGTTCAGACAGACGTACATCACATGATTACTTAATAGACTTATAGTATTTTTTCCGCCTA
>CM060330.1:50616598-50619332 GCA_030674155.1 Stramonita haemastoma
AATTTGGACGGGAAGTGAAGATAGATTTGATGCTTATCCCTGGGAAAAAAATCGCCTCAAACAGGGTTTTCAGTCTTGACTTAAGCATTGGTACAAGAATCACACGCTTGACGCTATATTCACTAGGCTAAATCGATTTGTTATCCTCTGAGGCAATAGCCAAGTTATAAACACTGACCCTTTAGCAAAAATAACCCCATGAGAGTGTAGCATGTCATTTTAGAAAAAAAAAGGAAAGGTATGATACTGAACAAAATCAGATGAAACATTAGGAGCAAACGTTGCATATGTGTATAGAGTTTATAGCAGGGAGCGGGCGGATTCATTAACTTGACATTACTAGTCTTTAGATTTAAAAAAAATAAGAGAGAGAGAGAGGGAGGGAGGGAGGGGGGAGAGAGAGACTCACAGACGTATGTATGTGTGTGTGCGTGTGCGTGCGTGCGTTTGTATATGTGTGTATGTGTGTGTGTGCGTGTGTGTGTCTCTGTGTGTCTGTGCTTGAAATGAAGAGACAGACGGACAGACAGACAGACAGACAGACAGACAGACAGAGGAGAGAGAGAGAGGAGAGGAGAGGAGAGGAGAGAGAGAGAGAGGAGAGAGATGGAGAAGAGAGAGAGAGAGAGAGAGAGAGAGAGAGAGACTGAACTGAACACTCAACACTGAAATTGTTTAATGTACATCGGCCTTAGGCCACAATACAAAAGAGTGGTGGGCATAGAGTGTGTGTGCATATGACATAGGTGTCATAAACATATTGCCATCAACGTATATGTATATGAAATAATGTATGAGTAATAATAAAGCAAGAAAGTTATATAAGCCATTTCTTAACCCTTAATCACGGAACAGTTTACACGTATCGTAAACGACACTATTTTAGATGTATTATTCATCAATACAAATATCAATTTCTAGAAAGTTATCTTATTTCTTCTATTGGTTGCATGAAAGATAAAACGTGATAAATTGTATCTATCAGTAGGTACAGTGGCTTTGAGTAGTACATAGAAAGGAAGTCTTTTGGAATCTTTAAGAAACTTAGTTCTTAAGTCTTCATAGATAGGGTAATTCAGTACAAAGTGTTCTTCATTTTCTATTTGATCTTTACAAACAGGGCATTGCTTAACTTCGTTTAAACTATTATACCGATGTGTATTATTGTTCAATGGTAGAACATTAAATCGAACTTGCGTAACTGCAACTCGAAAACAATATGTATCCATTTCGGTTATATACTTTTCTTTTTCAAAAATAGTTTTAAAGTTTCTATAACCATCATATCGCTCACGGTCTCTAATGGTGCCTGCCCATTCTGAGCAAACCAATCTACAAGTCTTTGTTTAAAGGCACGTAAGAACATTTTTATGTCTCCTACACCTTGGTTTAACCGAGAGAGAGAGAGAGAGAGGAGAGAGAGGGAGAGAGAGAGAGAGAGGGGAGAGAGAAGAGAGAGGAGAGAGAGAGAGAGAGAGAGAGAGGAGAGAGAGAGAGAGAGAGATTGATTCTACACAAAAACCTACATGTGAAGGGTACAGGATTCTTACTCTATAATTTTGTTTTCTCTTTTCTTTTGAGTTCTTTTTTTTTTTTTTTTTTTTTTTTTTAATCAATGTTGTGTTTTGGTTCTTCATTTCTTTTTTTTTCTTTTTTATCTTCTCTCGTTCTTTTTTTTCTTTCTGTATCTTTCTTTTTCTCTCTGTTTTCTTTTTGTATGTCTTTCAGTATTTTTCGTGTACAATTCGGTTCACTTTGCTTGACGTTTTCTGTTCGACTGTTCAGGTAACATGTATACATTTGGTTTGTTATGTCTGTACATTTCCTCATTGTGTTCGTGCTTAACTGCGCGTTTATCTTTCAGGTATAGATTTGAACTATTTAGCTAGTCATTTCATTTATTAGTTAGTAGCTAGTTGCATAATCAGTTAGTTACTTAGTCAGTCAGTCAGTCAGCAATCAGTCAGTCAGTCAGTTAACTATCTAGGTAGTTAGTTAGTTAGTTAGCGAACAGTTTTTAGCTCGTTTGCCAGGTAGTTAGTTGTTAGTTTTACAGTTGGTTCGCTTATTAGTTGGCTGGTTGGTTAGATAGCTAGTTTGGTCGTTAGGTGGTTGGTTACTTAGTTAGTTGGCTAGTTAGTTAGTTAGTTTGTTAGTATGTTAGTGATTTAGTTAGTCGTTTAGCTAGTTAGTTAGCTTGTTGGATAGCTAAACAGTAAGTTGGTTAGAAATTTATCTAACTGCTTAGTTACTTGCAGTTTAGCTACCATTCTTGATTCATGTTTTTTTTTATTTTTGAAATAATGAATAAGCACTCAAGTACTATTTTTTGCATTCAGTTATCGTTATATGCTGTTTTGTTGTTGTTGTTGTTGTTGTTTTCTTTGATACTGTCATCAGTTTCTGTAGCCACATGGCGACCTGCTCTTACAAAAGGTGAAATAGGTAGGTTAGCTCACTAGCTAGTTTGTGAGATTGCTCGTTAGCGAGTTGATTAGATAGCTAGCAAGCTAATTAGTAAGCCAGTTGTTAGTTGGTTGATTTGATGGTTTGTTCGATGGTTTCATTAGTTAGTTAATTAGTTAGCTAGTTAGTTAGGTAGCTAATTAATTAGTTACTTAGCTACTTACTTACTTAATAGATTAGCTAGTTAGCTAATTAGGTAGTAATTTATTTAGTCAACCATTCAGTCAGTAAGTTAGATAATTAAATAGCTACTTAGTTGATTATTAGA
>CM060330.1:50634432-50636932 GCA_030674155.1 Stramonita haemastoma
GGGGGGGGGGGGGTGTGTTAGGGGAAAAAACAAACAGAATCACTTGGAATGGCCTTATAAAGACATGCGCATTGTTTCAAGACAAACATTTTGATAGGTGTACCATTTTTGTCAGTCAATTAGAAACATATATGATGTTAATGCCTATAAGGGGGAGGGGGGGCTGAGTGGGGGGGGGGGGTGAGTGAGGGGGGGGACCAGAATAACTTGGAATGCTCTTTAAAAAGACTCACTGTTTCAAGACAAATATTTTGATAGGTGTACCATTTCTATCAGTCAATTAGAAGCTGAGATATGATGCTAATGCCTATTGAGGGGGGGGGGGGGGGGGAGGGGGGGAGGAGTGGAGGGGGGGGGGAACCAGAATCACTTGGAATGCCCTTTAAAAAGACTCACTGTTTAAAGACAAATATTTTGATAGGTGTACCATTTCTGTCAGTCAATTAGAAGCTGAGATATGATGATAATGCCTATTGAGGGGGGGGGGGGGGGGAGGGGGGGGGAAGAGGAGTGGAGGGGGGGACCAGAATCACTTTGAATACCCTTTAAAAAGACTCACTGTTTAAAGACAAACATTTTGATAGGTGTACCATTTCTGTCAGTCAATTAGAAGCTGAGATATGATGATATGCCTATGGGCTGGTTTTGTGTTATTATTTGGACAGGTTTTATGCTTCACAAATTGCTGTCATAGGGGTGTTTTGGATGATTGCAGTTTGCCTCTACATGATTTTTAGCTTCTAAAAAAAAATACATAGCATCTGAGTAATAAGTACAAGCTGTAATATAGATCTTAGACACTTTTAGGCATTCTTGAGATTTTTACAGGAGGGTAAAGTACCCTTTCAGCTCAATTCGCGAGCTATTTTTAGAATTTTTCTCTGATTTTGATGTAAAATTCCATTTGTTTCCTTTGACTTATTTTTCTGCTTTTTAGATATTTGTTTCTTCAAAGTAGCATAAAACAATAAAAACTAGTTTCAGCACTGTCAGGTTCATAATAAGCATGAGGGAGATGTCCAAATAAGGCTTTAAATAACGAAATGACATTTTTATCCCATCTGAAAATTTTTAAAGTGGTATATCTCAAAAACTGTCTAAGATAATGATATGAAATTTTGCATGCTTCTTGATCTTGCTACTATCTTTCATTTGAGATAACAAATATCAAATTCTATGACATCTGAAAAAATGAGTGGTCCTATATATATATATATATATATATATATATATATATATATATATATATATATATATATATATATATATATATATAAAAAGTTATACACATAATTATATATGTAATATATAAAGTGTGTCTGATGTATCAGTATGACGTTTAAGTACAAAGTTGAAAAGAAAGTTTGTAAAAATGTCAAAAAAGTGTCACAATGACGTATAATCAAACTTGATGTCATACCATCACGTCATCGCAATGAACATCCCCTGAGGAAGGCGAAAGCCCAAATATTGGGGAACCATATAATGATATATGCTGGTTGTTTTACTTTCGCTTTAGAGAGAGAGAGAGAGAGAGAGAGAGAGAGAGAGAGAGAGAGAGAGAGAGAGAGAGAGAGAGAGAGAGAGAGAGAGCAGTTGTGGGGAGAAGGGCGATAGACGAGTGGTGAGAGCATTGTGATCACAATTTGACGTCTGGGATTAAACCCATGTTTAAGCTATCACAAACACAATCTTCCATGGTGGTTTGTTTATTTTTCGAAAATTTAACATTAGCATTGAGTCCACTTCCCTAAAACCATTTTGGATGAGACAATAAACCGAAGTCCTGAATATGAAAGTGTTCAGAACATCTTGCTCAAAAGCTTAAACTCGTTCTGACTTTTGAAAGAGTAGGCCACTCGTGCCAGAAGGAACTGATGAAAAAAGTGTTTCTTTTATTTCAATCGCATGCACACTTGTGGTGTGTTTAAAGATTTTCTTCGAATTTGAAATTCAAATACATTGATTAAGGCCAACCCTAACGACTAACAATCGCATAGTAAAAATCGCAACGAGTTCTAGCGAAAGAACAAAAAAGCTTTCTTATATTGTCGTTTTCTATTATTTTTCCTTTGTCTAGTTTTCTGCTTGTTTGTTTTTCCATACAATTGTTATTACTTCCATCTCTTTTCTTGCAATGCCTTTTTTCTGTTTCTTTGTTTTTTATTTGTTTAGTGATTTTTTCATGTTGAATGTTTTTCTTTGAGCTTTTCCCTTCCCCCATTTTGCCTTCGTAAGTTAAGAATAATCTTTCTTATTATCATGTGCTTTTAAATTGCAAAAAATATTGAACTGTTCTTCTAGTATTCTTTGACTCGTTTTTATAATATTTTTTCTTCGTTTTAGTTGTGCCTTTCTCGGTTAATGTTTTTCCTGCTGTTGATATTATATTTCGTGCTTTCTTTCTCTTTTTCTTTCTTTCTTTCTTGCTATTTTTCTTTCTTTCTTTCTTTCTTTATCCCTTTCTTTCTTTCTTTCTTTCTTTCTTTCTTTCTTTCTT
>CM060330.1:50651932-50654432 GCA_030674155.1 Stramonita haemastoma
TCTCCCCTTCTCCCTCTCCATATCTCTCTCTCTATCTCTCTATCTCTCTATCTCTCTATCTCTCTATCTATCTATCTATCTATCTATCTATCTTTCTTTCTTTCTTTCTTTCTTTCTTTCTTTCTTTCTTTTCTTTATATCTTTCTTTCTGTCTCATTCTTCATTCTTTCTCTTCGTCCTTTTGCCTTGTCTGTCTCTGATTCTGTGTCTCAATCTTTCTGTCTGTGTAACTGTTTACGCAAAATTATAAACAGCATAGACAAATTCACATAACAAACGAAGACAAGGCTTATCTAGTAGTAACTAATAATAAGTACACCCTACACTTCTTACTAAGCATCATGTTTCCGGAGTTTCCCTCAGCCTGACATTGTGGAAGATTGCCCAGAATGATGTATTCTGACTCACTCATTACATTCCTCTGAAATCGGAGTATGGCTGCCTATATGGCGAGGTACTTGAAAACAGTCATACACACAAACTTCTCATTCAGTGTGCATTTTCAATCTCACAATGATTCCCAGGTGGGGTGAGTAAGTCGGAGCGTACAATTTTGGGTGACACCAGGGTGTTAAGCTGGGAAACACCCAACAACAATAACAACAACAAGAACGCAACAATAACTCGCTCACTATATCAAAATCACTGGTAGAACTGAAAGTGCACACTAAATGAGATGTTAGTATGTATGGCACTTTTAAAGTACGTCATAATTTTGGCAGTTGTACTTTCAAAAATTTAGATGATTCTTTTTTCTCCTTTACAAGAAATTGCAGGTTAGTATGTTAAGTTCTCCTGTTAGGGTGCAGAGAACCTGTCAGTATAAATAGCTTCCCCAACTTCTGGAAATTCCATGCTTGGAATTCCCCCCCTTTTCTATACATTTTATTCTGTCTTGTTTCTTGTCTTCGTGTCACTTTGTCCTTGTCTATTTTGCTGCTTTCTTGGTCCATTCTCCAATCTGTCTTTTCCAAAAAGATTCTAATGAAAAAATCTCTTCCATTATTCATTTAGTGCACATAAAAAACCCACGGCAGCAATGTAGCTGTCCCCGGCAAAATGATGTAGAAAAAAACACACCGACGGGAAATTAAAAACACGCAAACAGGAAAAGTACAAGGTGGGAGGCGATGCTCTAGTGGGGATGTGCTCTCTCCGGGAAGAACAGCCCGAATTTCACGCAGAAACATCTGCTTTGACTTAAACTTGTGAAAAATACAATACAATACAATACAAGACAAGACAATACAATACAATACAATACAATACAATACGATACGATACAATACAATACAATACAATATAATACACGAGATTTTGGATGATTGATTGATTGATTGATTGAGAGACCTACAGACAGACGGATAGACAGACACACAGACAGATAAAGAGAGACAGAGAAAGAGAGACACAGAATTAAAGAGACAGCGACAGAGATACAGATAGAATTTTTTATAGACAGGAAGACAGAAAGAGACAGAGGCTGAAACAGACCCATAAAAATATATCGTGGGGGATACAGACAGGTTTACATAAATACACAGAAAGCATGACAGAAGCAAAACGACACACAAATACACAGACATACAGAGAGAGAGACAATAAACATAGAGAAACAACGATGATGTAGCACATATCACGTGTAATTAGACTTGTGTGTGTTCTTTTTTGTATTTTTAGTAATATTTTGTTATATGATGCTGTTTTTGTGATAGTAAAGAAAAATTATCATAATCAAGCACTCCCATGCATGACATACAGCTTGTCAATTAAGAAACAGACATAACGATCAACCTAGAGCGCAAATGTTATAATCAATCCAAAACTTGCGCAACATACTTTTTGTTTAATCTTTCCCCAAATTGTCGGTTATGTGTGACAACACAATAACTGGCGAAGTTTTGTTTGAAAGAGGGAAAAAAATCAGAAACAAAAATGCTCAAAGAAAATACGGGCCTAAACTTGCATATAACTTATACAAAAATGTGTGGGGAAAACTGTTTCAGCTCTATTCTTACTGTCTGCCATTCCTTTGTTTTTTTGTTTTTCTTTGTGACAATGGCAATTTGTTTGACAGTATTTCGCTGTTGATGCTTTATTTATTTCTTCTTTTTCTTGTGTATTTGAACGTAACACGATCTATCTTTGGTTTTGGTTAAATTTGATTTTTTTTCCTTCTAGGCTGAAGCTCTAAAGTTCACCTATAGCGATATCTTACTTATGTAACATAATGATTGCCCATCATTAACTTTGCCACATTGCGACTTCAAGGATAATGCCTAATCACTATTGGTGTGCATGCCTTTGTTTTATCACTAATACCGCCGGAGTACAATGGTCTACTCTTCTAAACGGCAGAGCGGGTTTTAAAGTGCACGCAAGATGTTATGAAGGAGTTCACATACGGGGCTTAACTTTATAGTCTGATCCAAAGGATGTTTGGAGGAGTGGAGACGGTATTCATGTTAACTCCATGGGAAATCAAAAAATCCCCACCTAA
>CM060330.1:50664432-50679432 GCA_030674155.1 Stramonita haemastoma
AAAACAAACAACAAAGTATGGTAAAACACCCACACAAAATCTTCTTTAAAACAATGGTGTCTATAACACATATCAAGTCACAATATGGCCAAAAGCAAGGGAAAAAGGGGAGCTCTCTCTCTCTCTCTCTCTCTCTCTCTCTCTCTCTCTCTCTCTCTCTCTCTCTCTCTCTCTCTCTCTCTCTCTCTCTCTCTCTCTCTCTCTCTGTCTCTCTCTCTCTCTGTCTCTCTCTCTCTCTGTCTCTCTCTCTCTGTCTGTCTCTCTCTCTCTCTGTCTCTCTCTCTCTGTCTCTCTCTCTCTGTCTCTCTCTCTCTCTCTCTCTCTCTCTCTCTCTCTCTCTCTCTCTCTCTCTCTCTCTCTCTCTTCTCCTCTGTATCTCTCTATCTTCTCTTTCACCTCGTAGGTCTCTCTCTCTCTGTCTCTCTCTCTCTCTCTGTCTCTCTCTCTGTCTCTCTCTCTCTCTCTGTCTCTCTCTCTTTCCCTCTGTTCCCCCCCCCTCTCTCTCTCTCTCTCTCTTAGCTGTTCTCAAATAAAAGACATTTCAAAACTAGCATGTATTCTAAGAAATATCGATTGTTTTCCACCAGCCTTTATTAAATTGTTGGATGCTCAGAAAAACTCAATGTTATTAAACAATTTGCATCGGTTTCTAATGCAATAGAAGAATTCTACTTTTTGTAAACAATGTTTAGGATGTGTAGCTCTAAACATGACAGAGAAAAAAAGAGACGATGAAAAAAAGCTAAACAAAAAGAAAACACCTACAACACTGCACTTTCTGTTTTTGTTTTAAAATAAACGGTTTGGGCTTACATCTGTGAGCTTTGATAGTACAGCTGTTGTTGTTGATAATGATGATAATGAGGAGGAGGAGGAGGAGGGGGAGGAGGAGGGGGAGGGGAGGAGGAGGAGGATGTTGATAAGGATGATGGCAATGATGATGAAAATGATGATGAGAATAATGATAATGACGATGATAATGGTGATTACGATGCTGCTGCTGCTGCTGCTGCTGCTGCTGCTGCTGCTGCTGCTGCTGCTGCTGCTGCTGCTGCTGCTGCTGCTGATGATGATGATGATGATGATGATGATGATGATGGTGATGATGATGATGGTGATGATGATGATGATGATGATGATGATGATGATGATGATGATGATGATGATGATGATGATGATGATGATGATGATGACGACGACGACGACGACGACGATGACGACGACGACGACGACCACGTAGACGACGACCACGTAGACGACGACAATAATGATGATGATGACGATGATGTTGTGAATGTTACTGTTGTTGATCTTGTTGTTATTGTCATACTGCAGTAGGTGTTGCACATTGCTCAGTTTAACGCTCTGGACGGTTCCCCCAAGATCATAAAACCATATACTATGGGTCACTCGTCTTACCTGGGAAGCACTGTGAGACCATCCGTATAAACAAAATTAAAAGGAAATATTTTTAAGCGTGACTGTTTTCAGATAATTCGCCATCTAGACAGTGACAGTTTGACGTCAGAAGACTTGTTTTTTTAAAAGAAATTCGCCGATGATTTTAGGACTTGACTTCTGAAGATGTTTTTCTTTTCTTAAATACATGCATACATACACACATATATATATACACACACATCTATATAAACATATATATATATATATAATATTTTATATATATATATCTGTGTGTGTGTGTGTGTTTGTGTGTGTGTTGTGTGTGTGTGTGTGTGTGTGTGTGTGTGTGTGTGTGTGTGTGTGTGTGTGTGTGTGTGTGTGTGTGTGCGTGTGGATAGATAAATCGATGGATATAGATAAATATACACACACATAGATACATACATAGATGCAACGATAGTTATGCAGGCATGCAGACAGCAACATATGAGACAGTAAGAGGATCAGACAGACACACAAGTTCTATGATTTAATTGAGTACATTACACATGTTTCAAAGGATAATAACATGCAAGCTATAAAATAGAATAGAAAACTTTTTTTTAATTACACGAGCAGCAAAGAATTAATTCTCCACTTGAAGCGTACAGTATTGCATACTTGTTAGTTGTTTTATAAAAGGTTTACTAGCATGATGTTTTTTAGCGTGTGCTAATTCATCTTTACTGATAGTGATTGTTAGATTTCCTCATGTTGGTTGGCTTGTTATATTGCTGCAACAATCAACGTTATCACCAAGGCTTATTTCAGCGGTGTATCCGAGTGGTTAGTGCATTGAGCTCTTAATCTGAGGGCTCAAGGTCGTAAGCCACTACCGACATACCCATCTGAGAGGAGACTTTTCCCATGGAATTAACATCAGAGCTGACTTCATTTCCCCAAAAGTCTTTTGCATGAGACAATAACCCGAGTTCCTGTATGCGAATGCATGTGGAGCATATTTCACACATGCTTAAAAGCCACTTTGCCTTTCAGATGATGAGGCTATTACATGCTAGTAGAAACGGACGACAATATTAATTTTCAAAATGCCACGCACACTGATGTCGTGTTTAGATCATCATCCCCCAAATCCCAGTGCAGCTATTTTAATGGTGGACAAAAACAGCCTCATTCACAAACACTTGATTGTTGATTTTGTCGTGCGTTCCCTAGCTTATCACTCGGGGGGTCACCCAGAATGTGCACTCTGACTCACTCATTCTACCTGGGAATTATCTTGAGATTGAAATTGCTCACTGAATGAGAATTTTGCGTGAATGACTGTTTTCAAGTATCTCGGCATAATTATAGCCATGCAAACTCCGACTTCAAATATTTTTTTCTTTTAAAAAAAAAGTAGTGCAGGTTGTTATGCTAATTGCTTGACACGGCTGAAGGCAACATCAACACAATATTTTACGTCATAAGACCATTTTTGTGTAGACCTTGGCAATGAGTTAACTGACATCAATAACTGACTCAGCTTTTGGCAAGAGCAAAAAAAAAAACATTGGTAAATCATGGAGCTTTAGCCGGAGAACAAAAACACCAAAACATTCAGATATTTAGCACAGATTGCATGCTAGGAATGTAATATATTGGTCGTTCATCATCCCATAGTTGCCTCTTCTCTGCAAGAGATGTACTTTTTAATATGATACATAAATGGTAGGTACAGGATGTTTCGCATAAACTTTTGATTTAATGTATTGCATATAGGGCAATGAAGACAAGATCCTTTCGCAAACCTTTTGGGATCTGATACAGATATCACATCAATTATGAGGAAGTGAAAACCAGAATTGAAAGCGCCATGCGACCATATTAAGAGCCCTGACTTCAATGAAAAGACCTGCAAACTGAATTAAATATTACAGGCACGTCACATGAATGTCTGGACTGGCCAAGACTGTCCTACAGGGAACAGTACAAGGAGGGGGACGAAGAGGCAGACAGAGAAAATGATGGGAAGATGACATCAGAGAGTAAACTGGCCTTGAGGTGAACAATTTGCTCCGGAAAGCTGAAACCGCTAGGAGTGGAGGAAGCTGGTTACAATAACTGCAGTGGTTCCTGCAACAATTTACAAGACTATGGGACAGTTAAAGGTGACGGCAAAGGTTTAAACCGTTTTTTTTTTCTTTGGAGTGGCTTTGGTGTTCCATTTTAAAATGAAATGCAGAAAAAAAATCTAACACCGAAGAAGAACATAAGTGAAATCAGAAAAGGAAACGAAAAGATGAGCATGAAACAAAGCACAAATAACATGACTTCCTTGTCAAATTCATTCAAGAGGCCGGACGTGACGTAAAAAACGGTTTGTCGTGATGCTTCTTCCGGTTTGTGGCCACGACATTAAGATTAATCGTCTGTTATTGATGAAGATGGCAATCGTGCCTTCAGCATTTGATGGAAAGGAAACAAGCTTCCTCTCTATCAGGGGAGGTTAATCTGAGAAACAATGAAAAATTATAATGGCTGATCCGTTGACTGAGTAATTGAGTCATTCATCTAATCAATCACTCATCAGTCTGTCAGGCAAGCTGGAACCTTGATTGTGTCCTTGCTTGTCTGTTTGCTAATTAAATAGTTTTTCTGCTTTACTCATCGTCTCTTGCTTTTACCCCCCATCTCTATTATCGTTCCTTTCCTCCCCCCTCCTCCTCCCTCCCTCCTCCTCCCCTCCTCCTCCTCCTCCTCCTCCTCTCTTTTCTTATTTTCTTTTTCTCCATGTCATGATCACCCCATTATCAACATTACCATCATTACTAACTTTCACTATCATCCCTCTCTTGTTTGTCGTCGTTTTCGTTTTTTTTTTAATTCATCTCTTTGTGTATAAAGCAGACATTTTATATGCCCACACTTTTTTGAAGATTCTAGCGCTTCAGAGATTCAATGTCACGTTTGCCTGCGGCGTTTGCGTGTGGGATTGTTAATTAAATTGAAATAGCGTTTGTTTGTTTTATTTTGATGGTGTTTTTTGCGTCTCCTCTGCAGCGCCGTATCAATGGCTGATAGATATTCCGTTACGCTCATCTCAATATCGCTCCTCGTAATGATAGTAGAGTTTGTTCTGATATGTTCACAGCCAGTAGTTCACATGAGACCACTAACTAAGCTGTCTCAAATCCACTACCCAGAGAAGACCCTGCACTCCTTCTTAGTCACTGTGGAATATCTGATATCAAGCTGATGTACAATTAAACAAAACTGACTTACTGTACTCCTCGAATTACTAATAATCGTGAAAAAAACAGTTGCACAGCAGACTAAATTTAAAATCCTCATTATTATAACTTTCAAGTACGACTTTTTCTTCTGTGGTTTTTTCATACTATGAAACTTACCGTGCACCAATGTAAAAAAAAAGTGATGAAATATTCATCACCGAACAAAAATTTACCTTATAGTATATATTGTATTTTGTAATCATTTTGCCTTCTTTGTCGACTCTGCTTCTACTTATTCAGAAAGACTTGAAAGCTAGCATGCAATTTTCTCCTGCACTGAAGTCGGATGCGCTGGGCTTGACTAGTCAGGCGCTTAGCGGCAGCAAACGCATTTTTGCTCATGTGCAGACAACAATAGTTGCTGTTTGAACGTTCCACGACAAAGTAAAGAAGTCTCTCTCCTCTCTGATATATAATGACTGAAGGTTTCTTCTCTGATTTCTTCCCTTTATGATTATTATGCATGAAGTCAATCCTTCCTAAATTGCTGTCGTGTTATTGCCAACTAATTTGGCTGTAATCACACATTTATATTCAGCTAGCCATGTCGCACAAAATAAGTGAATAATCTGATGATATGGATATCTGCATGGCGATGAGTGTTGTAGCTATCATTTACACATTAGCGAACTCTCCCTGAAGATAACATGACCATATTTTGTTATTAATGTATTAGATTTCTAACAATAAATTGCGAGAAGAGAATTTTCTTTCACACGACACTTATAATGTTTACGTAAGACCACTCCTTAGAAAATGCACACAAAATGAGCAATTCACTTTATGGCTGTTGCTGTTTTTTTGTTCTGTCAATAGTTAAATAAAGTAAATCTATTTACAGCCAAATTTTATCAGATATACGATTTTTTTTGTTACTCGGCACAACTCCAAGGTTTACACAGGGTGAGATATTTTGTATGTGACCGTTTTTTCCCAGCATGGAGGTAGCTGCATTCCGACTTCGAGGATATATACAAGTTTCTATTAGCTTAGAGAAACATAATGGTAACACGATTTGATATCATGATAGAAGGGATTGTATGTAGAAATATTTTCCATTCTATTTCCAAACGGCTACAATTTTTCATGAACTACAGATAGGAGACAAGGTTAAATCTGATTTCGTTCCAGCTTTGGTATCTGCCATACGTTTCCACTAAAATGTGGTTTCATTTTGTTTAGTGTTCCCTGCATGGCATAGTTAGAGAATGTCTTGTGTGATGAAAGTGAAGCAGATCCAGCACTTTGTGACACAGAGGTGTAAAGGCCAGTCGTGGTTAGGGACCATCGATTGGTGAAACAATCTCGTACGATCTGTAAAAGAAAAAGCAGTTGCAAAAAATACTAAAGATCATACAGTCGAGTCACGCAATGTCATTACAACGATATTTTTACAGGTGTTTTGATTGCATAGAAAACAAAAACATTGTTTTTGAGCCAAAATAAAATTAGTTACACATGAACAACTGTATTTAAACTGATCCCATGCATTGTCAAGCGTATGACAGCTGAGAATTATTCTCGTATACGTCATGAATGATTTTCTAGATTTTTTCTAGATGTTTTTACTCCACAAACATTTACCTGAAAGCCTCTTCCACCCCCTTTTATCATTTCTCTTCCCCACCCTTTATGGCAAATTTCTGCCCAGCGCGTGAGAGATTTACACTATACACAGCACGTTTTAAGAGACAATCATTCAAAATAGATTGCCTAATATCTACTAATGTCTGACTTAGTAATAGCACATTTGGAATGTTGACTGACTTCATCAAAATGACGATATCAATTGTTATATCTAAAGGTTGGTACCTGTGTACTATGTTTGTCTTTGCTGTCTATGGTTAAGCTTGGCAGAACCTTCTAGAAAATAAAGCCAAGCCTATCTTACTGCCAAAAAAAAGTTTTTAATGAAACGATATTCATATTGAAAAAAACGGCCGAAGTGTGAACATAGTAGTATACTGGATGACCAGACATGGACTATCTTTCCAGCAAAAGAGATTTCAGAATATAACCAATTTGATAGATGGACATAGTAATGCAGTATCCAAATCAAGGTACAGTTATGCAAAAAAAGGCCATTGGTTACCGTAAAAACGACTCACCATGGCCGACAAAAGCATATATCACGAACCTTTCAAAAATAAGCATTTACCCTGTTAAGCATTTCTGCAACTGAATAGATATACGTTATTTTTACATTTTGGACAAACTTTATTTCAGAAATTTTAAATCTTATAAAAAAAAGTGGAGGCCTGAATCTAAGCAATTTGTGGTCAAATTAACAGATGTACTATAAAACTTTGTACTTGGAAAACATGCTTAAATATAAAATGAACTCCGTCAATGCAAAATTAATTTTTAAACGATCTAGTTAGTAAATGTGTTAGCCTCAAAAGCCTCATTTTTGTTTGCTTAACCGTTGTACAGCTTGAAGAAATGGACGAAAGTTAAACCCCAAAAATAGTGCCGTTTTTATTTACTCTCAAACTGTTACCACTAACTACACACAAACACTATTGTGAGAAAAGTAGTGAGGAAACAATGAGTAGAAATCACAACATTAAAAATGACTTATCAAAGATTATAGAAAAAAATAATGAAAATAAATTGGAATAGTGTCTTCAGTGGCAGCATTTAGCATTTTGGTAAGAAATTGTTGATAACAAAATATTATACTGTTAATAATGAGAACAGCTCGAGAAACCAAAACTCTAACATCAGGAAAAATAGCAGTATTAGATGCCGTATAGAACCAACTGAAATAGTAATCAAAATAACTATCAGATGGTTGAATCACATATCTCCTAGAAGAGTTTTAAAAATTATCTTACGGAACGAGATCAGTTGATAACTTGCTTAAAGTTTTGTTCAATTATGTGATATCAGGTGGATTAAGAAATATGTGCATGAAAACAGTGTAAACTTACTTTTCAGATCTAAAATAATATATTTTTTCACATCAAACAGAAAAAAGAATGGCAATGCTAGCATGTGATATGATTTATTTGTTATTGTATTTATTTCTATAAAAACATGTCTGTTTTTCTTCTTGAACAAGAAACACCAACAAAAACAAGAACTAATTATGTGTTATTGCAGTCAGAATAATATGTGCGTGACAAGTTTTGACACTCTTTGTCTCCTTCTGTAGCTGTTGTCCAAGACACGCAATCTCCATTTTATCTCCACCTCAGTCTATTATCTCTCACACGCAACGACAAAGGCAGTCAGCGCTGATGGTCCTTTCTATTTCCATTCAGGAGAGAGTGATTCACACCAGCATGTCAGCTGTTACCTGTAAACACCACCCTCTCTGATAAGTCACAACGTGATGACTTTGATTTGTCGTTTCTTTGAACTCTTGGAGATGGAGAAGTTTGCATCTGTCTCTGTCTCTGTCTGTCTCTCTTGCTCTCTGTCTGTCTGCTGTCTGTCTGTCTGTCTGGCTTGTCTGTCTGTCTGTCTGTCTGTTCTGTCTGTCTTCTCTCTGTCTTCTCTCTGTCTGTCTGTCTTCTGTCTGTCTTCTTCTGTCTGTCTTCTCTCTCTTCTTCCTTCTTCTCTCTCTCTCTCTCTCTCTCTCTCCTCTCTCTCTCTCTCTCTCACACACACACACACAGACAACAGATCACACACACACACACACACACACACACACACACACACACACAGACACACACACACACACATATATGTAGTATAATATATATATATATATATATATATATTATCATGTAAAGGAGTCCCATAACCTATGTGGTCGTAAGACAGCAAGGCATCAGAGACCCAGCATCTCTAGGGGCCAGCATGTTGAGGGCGGTGCCCATCCCCTCTCCCACGCTGCTTTACCTTCCCTGACCATAAAGAAGGGCAGGTACCCATTTACAGCTGGGTGAACTGGGGAATGTACTGAAACCAAGGCGCGCAAACGGTCATCCATCCAATTGATAACCACGTTCGATGCTGCTTAACTTGGCTGAGGTAAAACGAGTGCGCTGACCACTGAGTTATCCCGTTGTTTTCGTGCGCTAAAAAGTTTTGAGTAACTCGCTGGATCTTGATTTATTGTCTCATCTGAAAGACTAGCACCCAAACCACCACTCATGATCTATGGATGACGGGAATGATTCGGGCCCAAACGGGAATCAAACCACCGCACACTTCGGACCCGGACTTTTCGCTTTAGATGCGGGTGGTTAGCTTTAGACCCCAGGCCCATTGATCAATTGTCTGTCAAAATGTAATGCTTGCGCTGTTGTTAAGGGCGTACAAAGCCAAGCCTAGAGCATTGGACTTTGGCCCTTGTAGAGCATTGTCATTTTTAAAGTTTTCTTCTGAAAAAAGGCAGAGAAAAAAACACAGAAAGGTGAGAAGAAGACAAGTATAAAAAAAACACATAGAGATACAGGATAAATTGATGGATAACCTCTCACTTTGTCTGTGACTTTCTTTTTCTGTCTTTATCTCTCTATCTCTCTATCTCTCTACCCTCTATCTGTCTTCTATCTATCTATCTATCTATCTATCTATCTATCTATCTATCTATCTATCTATCTGTCTATCTATCTATCTATCTATCTATCTATCTATTTATCTATCTATCTATCTATCTATCTATCTATCTATCTACTACTATCTATCTATCTATCTATCTATCTATCTATCTATCTATCTATCTATCTGTCTCTTTCTGTTTTTCTCTCTTTCTACTTTACCCGATGGCTCCCTTTCATTGTGTAGTTGCATTTTGGTCAAATTTATATTTTTATTGTTTTTTCTGCTTATGTGATCATTCTAAACGTACACGTACAAGCTCAAGCCTTCTTGCTAATATGGTAAAAAAAAAATTAAACATACCCTCTCTCCTGCTCTATTCCTGACAAAACTAAAAGCAAAAAGAGAGTTTCCCTAATTCTATTTTATGTTATTTTATACCACTTTATGTCACAGCAGATTTCTCTGCGTGAAATTCGGGCTGCTCTCCCCGGGAGAGCGCGTCGCCACATGTGCAGCGCCTACCCATTTTTTTTCTCAGGGATAGTGTTAAACACGACACCTGTGTGCATGCTGGTTTTTTTTATAATTTTGTCATCCGCTCCTACCTCCTACCGGCACACGATGGCCTGCTCTTCCGAAAGGCGGAACGGGGTTTTAACGTGTGCGCAAGATGTTCTGCGTGCGTTCACACACGGGGCCTCGGTTTGTAGTCTCATCCGAATGACTTTGACATTCAGTTCGATATTTTCGTCAAACTGGGAAGAAAGGGCGAGGCTGGGTACGAACCCAGAAACTCACGGTTTAGATATTGGCAGGCGAACGTCTAAACCATCCTGCCACCATCCTAATCTGCTCAAGATACCTATAGATAGACACAATAACCGCTCGTGACATCGAGAATCAGCATTTAATGTTCTTGTCAATGGCCTGTGTCTAGTAACTGTTGGGACAATTGGAGTCTTGGAAAGAGACCTGCCTAGCGACTTGAAAAGATTGAAAGCAAAGAGCTTCATAACTTGTCACATAGACTGGGATTTAAGAAATTGAAATTTGCTGGAGGTTGTTGCACTGTTTAAGAGAGAGAGAGAGAGAGAGAGAGAGAGAGAGAGAGAGAGAGAGAGACAGACAGACAGACAGACAGACAGACAGACAGACAGACAGACAGACAGACAGACAAAGACAGAAAAAGAGAAAGAGACAGAGACAGACAGAGACAGACAGAATGACACACAGACAGACACACAGACAGACACACAGACAGACATAGATAATTATACATACACACAGAGCAAGCATGTAGACAAACAGACTATAACCGACGCATACCGTTCCTTAAACGAAAAAAAAATCCTCTGAAGTGAGTATGGCTGCTACCTGTATGGCTTAACTTGCCTCTGTTTGTCTATGTATCTCTCTGTCGTCGTCTGTCGCTGTATTTTTGTCGGTCTGTCAGTAAATCTGTCATGCGTCTCTGTCTTCTGTCTCTCTCTTCTCTCTCTGTCTCTCTGTCTCTGTCTCTGTCTCTCTGTCTCGTCTCTCTGTCTCTGTCTCTCTCTCTCTGTCTCTCTGCTCTCTCTCTCTCTGCTCTCTCTCTGTCTCTCTGTCGTCTCTGTCTCTCTCTCTTCTTGTCTTCTCTGTCTCTCTTTTCTTTCTTCTCTCTTTCTCTGTCTGTCTGTCTGTCTGTCGTCTGTCTGTTTTTTTAATTATTTTCCTCATCATCATTTCTCTCTCCAGCCCCCTCCCCCCCCCCTCTCTCTCTCTCTCTCTCTCTCTCTCTCTCTCTCTCTCTCTCTCTCTCTCTCCCTCTCTCTCTCTCCCTTGCTGATGTAAAAATGTTCTTGAATAATGTATGGTTCCATTGAAGAATTGACAGTGAAGGGCTGATTACTAGCACGTTTGTAGATTTTTAATCCTTCAAGGGGGCTCTGACAGCTACGGGAATAAATCATCAGAAGTCAGAGGCCTACACACTCTTTGTCTGATGTCTTTTCTCTGTGCTATGTCTTCTGTCTCCTCTTTCTCTGTGTCCTGCTCTACTGTCTCCTATCTGTCTTTCTCTTTTTAGATAGTGCTTGATCTTTTCTCTCTGTCCATCTGGAAATACTTTTTTTTCTCTCTCATCATCCCGCTCTCTTCTCTTCTCTCTCTCTCTCCTCTCTCTCTCTCTCCTCTCTCATTCATCTTCTCTGTCTCCTGTCTCTCTCTCTCTCTCTCTCTCACTGATGTGCCCTTTCCCAATCTCACTATCACGGTTCTGGTTGTAAAAGCTAGGTTGCTTCATCCCTTCTTGTTTCTCTCATCATCTCTCATCAATCTATCAATCTCATCATCTCATCTCTCTCTCTCTCTCTCTCTCTCTCTCTCTCTCTCTCTCTCTCTCTCTCTCTCCGCCCTCTCTCTCTCATATGACAACCTCTTAACATAGAAGGAACTGCTTGTTTCTCTATCTTGGATCAATGAATGGTGTGACAGGTCATCGACCCCTAGGCCCCCACCCCCCCCCCCCTTCCCTATTCTATGGACACTAGGTATACCTCTCAAGGACCGCATTGTCCAGTCAGCAGTGACTATGACGAGAGCCATAGATAGGAAGCTTCAAAGCTTATTATCGGTACTATGGAGTGGTCATTGTATAGCTCTCTTCAGCATGTTGATATAGGCTATCCATCTCTTTCGCCATCATCATTCATGTCATCAAGAGTGCAAAAATGTCGGTGGGAGATTCCTTTTAAGCTGTACCAAGAAGAGTTGTTAACCTTAGTGTGAACGAACGCTACAGCTGAGTGGTTAAGAACTGTTCTTTGTCAATTCTCTGGGTTTATGAACTTTGTGGATTCGTATCTCAGCCAGCACCGGTGTTTGTTGAATTAAGGGTGTTTTGTTTACAATTTTCTAGGTCACTTTCAAGTGTGTCTTAATTGGTTTCGTGTATGGGAAAACATGTAGGGAAATAAACAGGAATGGCAAAGACCAATTTGATCATGTTAGCGTATGGTGGGTTATAGCAATACCAACATAACCAGCATGCATCCCCGAAATTAGAGAGCACTATCATCTTTGTGGTAAAGAAATCGCATACACAACATGTCTCAATTGAGGAACTTTGGAGATGTGTCAGATGAACGTAGAAAAAACACCAGTAAAAAGGGTATGAGTCAAAAGTGGTGGTAGGAGGGGAATGCCATACAAAGCTCAATTATATTTAAAGTTGATTATTATAAAACATGTAGGAATGATTGCTAGGGGTCACATCATATGTAACAATGCCTGGTGTTTATTTTCGGCACGATTGCATCTCTGTGGCAACAAAATTATATTCTGCCACTGAAACATTGTCATGCTCCTTTTCTGTTTATCAAAACATCAGCACAAAAAAATATCGTGTGGAAGATATTGCATGACGATAACCTCTGTGGTTTTTGTTGCAACTGTTTTTACAGATGGCCGGAGGAGGCTGTTTTCATTCAACTGACGACCCCATGCCAATGACCGGTCACTTTACCTCCTCTGTGTTACAACAACAGTGGACCCTCTTCGCCTTGCTATGTAAACCTCACATAGAAATGAAAAAATAGGAGGAATTTTCTTTTGTTTTGTTGTTTGTTTATTTGTTTTCGTTCCTCGGCTGTAGCTCCAAGATTCACCAAGATTGATAGTTTTGTGTTTACAACTGTTTTTGCCCATCCGAAAGTAGCCGCATTCCGACGTTGGGAGGGGTTTTTTTTTGCTGTGGTCGTTTGTGCTTACATAACCCATCGAAACACTGACATGAGTTACGGATCTTTAACGAGGTATTTGATCTTCTGCATGTGAAAATCATATAATACACGGAGAGAACTAAGGCACTGGTAGGTCTGCACTTGATTTTGTCCTGGAAAATTGTAAAATAAAAAAGAATAATGAAAAATATTTTTTAAAGAAACCCACCTTTCATTCTTCAAGAACTGTGTGATTTCAGTTCTGTGAAGTCTTGGGTTTGAGTCTCGGCAGCGTCTGCTGATATAGGGAGGGGGCGGGGGGGGGGGTTACAAGCTCCGGGTCTACTTCAAGTGCGTACCTTCCAGTACCTTAATTCTTTTTTACTGTATAAACACATACAGAAAACCAAGTACGCATGCTAAAAATCTTGTAACATATCACAGTATCTGGTGTAGAGAAACATGAACATACCCAGCATATGACCCAAATTCGGAGTTCGCCACCTTCATTGTTGGCACAAAAAAACTGGTTGGATACGAAAAAATCTGACATTGTTGAATTTTCGAGCTCTAGCTAAGGAAGGAAGTGAAAATGTCTAAAAAGAAACAGAGACCATCGGGAAAAAGGGGTGGAAGGGGAAGCCATGCAGATGCTTAATCAGTAAAATGCAACAAAATTATAAATCAATCATTTGCTCCTGCCGGCACGAAATGGTCCACTTTTTTGATACGCGGAACAGGTCATTTATCATGAGCGCAAGATGTTCTGCGTGCATTCACGCAAAGGGCCTTATCCGAAGGATTTTCACATTCTATTCTTTTTTTGGGGCTATATTGGAAAGACAGGGCAAGTCCGGAAATCGAACCCAGACCCTTATAATTTACTTGTTACGCAAATGAACGTTTAGCCGTTCTGCCAGCTTCCTTCTTACATGAATGAATGCAAAGAGAAAAATAATTAACGCAAAACTATCTGGCAAGATCACATAAAAGCGTTGTACAAAGGATGACTCTAATGAGGATTTATAACGGGGAGAGAGAAAGCTAAAGAAAGTGCGGTCATTAGAATTTAATCGAGAAAGAAAGACTGGCGCAATACTCGGTTTTTGTAGGTTTTAATGCTCAGGCGCTACTGCCCCCTACACAGATGGAAGTGATAGTTTCATTTAATGAGATCTCCTTCAGTGGACACAAGAGAAAACAGTAGTCAATGACAATGATTCTACCAGACAAGGAACACAATCTAAATACAAATAAATGCGCATGTCCATGTGGTGCCAGAATCTGTAGTTCTAAAACATCTGTGTTGCGTACCGATGAAATAAAATCATAATAATGTAGAGCAATGCAAGATGCTGAACAAATGATATCCAAAGAATAATATCTCTATCCAGGAAATAAAAACGATCTTCACTCACTTGCTTAGACTCTTTTGATACAAACAAAATTGTTTCAAAGAAAGATGAGCCTATTGGTAATTTTGTTGTGACTGGTTGTTGTTGTTGTTGTGCATTCCCCAGCTTAAAACTCCGGTGGTCACCCAGAGCGTGCACTCTGACTCACTCATCTCACATGGGAATCACTGTGAGATCGAAACTGCACACTGAGTGAGAATGTTGCGTATATGACTTTTTTCAAGTACTTTGCCATAGAGGCAGCCATACTCCGACTTCAGAAGATTTTTTCTCCTTTAAACGAGAGTGCAGGTTGTTATGTTAAGAGCTCGTCATGGCTGTAGGCAATCTCAATACAACATTTTACAACGTAACATTATAGTGTAGGCCATGGTAATTAGCTGACATCAATGACTGATACAGCTTTTGGCCTGGGCCAGGCAGTGACTGGTAATAGGATGAAGTTTTGTTCATTCTTCGGCAACATGAGCTCGAAGACTAACCAATGGTGAGATTTTGTATGAGCCACTGTTGTTGTTCCCCAAGAAGTTAGCGGCATGCCGACTTCGAAGAGAACGATTTGATTAAATATCTATCAGTCTGTCTGTCTGTTTGATTATCTATCCGCCTGTTTCTGGATCTGACTGTTTCTGTCTGCATCTCTCTGTAACCCCCCTTCTCTTCTCTCTCATTTTTTGATAGTCTCACAGTATACAACAGTATCTTATTCTA
>CM060330.1:50694432-50729432 GCA_030674155.1 Stramonita haemastoma
CCTACCAGCACAATGGCCTGCTCTTCCGAAAGGCGGAACGGTTTTTACTCGTGTGTTTAAGCTGTGTGTGACTTCACACACGGGTCCTCGGTTTATAGTCTCATCCAAATGACTCTTACGTATACTTAAAACAACTTGATACAAAACAGCGAAGCTACAATCAGAATTACAGACTTAAAGAGAGATGTTGCTGATGGCTGTGTCACTGGTGCCACTCAGATATATATATATATGTGTTAGCATTTTCGTTTGCTAGATTTTGGATCGAGCAAGCCTAGCCCGCTTTCAGTGAGTGGCTCTAGCTCTCTTCCAGATTAAAAGGGCGTCAAGGATGATAGAGGGCCAGGCAGGGCGACTGGGAATTTCATCATTATGAGATATAGATTGTCTGTTTGATTGAGAGAGACAGACAGACAGACAGACAGACAAACAGAACAGACAGACAGGGACAGAAAAGCAGAGCAGAGAGAAGGAGATGGAGAGAGAGAGAGAGAGAGGAGAGAGAGGAGAGGAGAGAGGGAGAGAAGAGGAGGAGAGAGAGTGAGAGGGGGAGAGAGAGAGAGATTGTGTGTGTGTGTGGTGTGTGTGTGTGTGTGTGTGTGTGTGTGTGGTGTGTGTGTGTGTGTGTGTGTGTGTGTGTGTGTGTGTGTGTGTGTCCGCATGCGAACGTCCATTTGTCCGTGTAATAATATTTGCCCAAAACTTTCTTCCAATAATGTGTCTGAAACAAGGATCTGTGAGTGTGTGTAAGTTGTGTGTGTGTGTAGTGTGTGTGTGTGTGGTGTGTGGCGCGCGCGCGTGCGTGCGTGCGTGCGTGTGTGGTGTGTGGTGTGTGGTGTGTGGTTGTTGTTGTTGTTGTTGTTGTTTTTTATTTATTCATTTTTATATCGAGGATAATGCATATGGAATAAGCACTCATGTGCTTTTTTTCATCCAGTCCCCGTGTGTATGAAGTTTTGTAAATGACATCTGTTCCCACCGACACACGATGGCCTACTCTTACAAAAAACGGAACAGGATTTTACGTGTGCGCAAGCAAACTGTGTGTGTGTGTTGTGTGTGTGTTTGGTGCGTATGAATGTACGTGTGTGTATGTGTGTGTGTGTGTCTGTGTGTATACGTGCGCACGCAGATACGTGCATGCATATGTGTGTGCACGTGTAGGCGCACACATACGTCTGTGTGGCGTATGTGTGTGTGCATGCGCGCGCGAATGCGTACATTATTTGCAAGTGCACACGTGCACGCGTGTGTATTTAAAAAAGCAAACTAGGAAAGACACAGACAAAGAACAGATACAACAATTCGGACAATCAAGCAAACAGACAAAGTAGGAGAGTAATCGGATTCACAGGGCCTATCTTGCAATCAGTCTGGGATGAACTATTGAAGTCGACACTGCTAGGGCACGATAGACACTCCTTCAATACATCAGCCCCGACAAACTCAACACAACAAACACACCTACCAGCAAAAGAAAGGTCTTATCGTATTGTTTTTGTTTTATTGTGGGTTGTTGTTTTTTCAAGTAGAACACTTTAACATTATCAATCTGTTTGTTTGTCGAAGTCTTTCAGTCTGAAGGTTGTGTGCAGTTTTGTGTCTTTTTAGTGTGTGTGTGTGTGTGTGTGTGTGTGTGTGTGTGTGTGTGTGTGTGTGTGTGTGTGTGTGTGTGTTTGTGTGATGTGTGTGTGTGTGTGTTTGTGTGGTTGTGGGTGTGTGTTGTGTGTTGTGTGTGTGCGTGTGCGTGTGCGTGCGTGCGTGCGTGCGTGCGGTGTGTGTGTGTGTGCGTGTGTGTGTGTGTGTGTGTGTGTGTGTGTGCGCGTGCGCATGTGTGTTTGTTTTGTGTATATGGGTGGGTTGGGTGGGGGGAGGGTTGTGTGTGAACGAGCGTATTTTTGTGAGTGTATGTATGTAATGTATGTAGTATATATCGGAAGCTGAAGAACAACATAAAGAGAGAGAGATGGAGAGAGACAGAGCACAGAGAGACAGAGAAAGACAGAGAGAGACAGATAGAGACAGAGAACAGACAGAGAGACAGAGAGACAGATATACAGACAGACAGACATACAGACGTAACAGACATACAGACAGACAGAGACAGACAGAGACACAGACAGAGAGAGACAGAAAGACAGACAAACAGATAGACAGGAGACAGAGGAGAGGAGAGAGAGAGAGACGTAGGAGATAGGGAAGAGAGAGAAGAGAGAGGGGGGGAGAGGGAGAAGACAGACAGACAGACAACAGACAGACAGACAGACAGATACAGAAAGACAGAGACAGAGAGACAGACACAGAGAAACAGAAACAGAGACAGATAGACAGACAGAGAGACAGATAGGGAGAGAAAGAGATAGAGAGAAAGACAGAGAGAGACAGACAGACAAACAAATATAGGCAGAAAAACAGACACAGAGACAGAGTCTCTGATTTAATGTACAGAGCTTTTTCCTGAAGGACTATTATACGTAATAAGGGCTACGATAACTTAAAGCCTTGGGGAAGGAGGCCAATTTTCTCAAAAGCCTTTGCGACCTCAGGGTGACATAGGCTTTCATTTTTAATTGGGCTAGAATATGCTGGTCTGACATTTTGCGTCGTAGAGTTGTTTTACTGAGAGAGAGAGAGAGAGAGAGAGAGAGAGAGAGAGAGAGAGAGAGAGAGAGAGAGAGAGAGAGAGAGAGAGAGAGAGAGTGAGAGAGAGAGAGAGAGAGAGAGAGAAAGAGAGAGATAGAGAGGCAGACAAACAGACAGACAGAGAGACAGACAGACAGACAGATATAAAGACAGACAGACATACAGAGGGAGAGGGAGAGAGAGACAGAGAGACAGAGGGAAAGAGAGACATAGAGGCAGAGACAGGCACACCGACTGACAGACAGACTAACAAACAGACAGAAACAGACCCAGACATAATAGGCAGACAAACTGATAGACAGACAGACAGACAGACACACTGACAGACGGACAGACAGACAGATAGAAATATAGATAGAAAGACAGACAGACAGGCAGACAGATACAAAAACACAGAGAAAAACATAGAGACACATAGAGGGAGTGCATTATGATGAGAAGCAAGGAATGATCGATGTGTATACCGTCTAAAGATCGAAACGAGTATGTAATTTACAAATATCTTCTCTGTACACCATCCTTTTTTTAAAAAAATGTATTCCAAAAAAGAGTTGTAGAGGGAAAACCAATTTTGGTAAACATCAGACGGGACATACATAATTATAATGCGGACATTTAAATAAACACACAGACGGATGGAATTCTCTGGAAAGTGAAACAGAGACAGACACAAGCAAACAACAAGCAAGAAAGAGATGTTGTATTTGTGTGCTGTGGATGTAGAGCCAGAGACATAGAGATAGACGCATAGAGACAGAGACAGAGAGACAGAGATAATAGAGACAGATACATAGACACAGACATAGAAAGAGAGATATAGAAACAGAGACATAGAGAATGAGACAAAGAGAATGAGACATAGAAACAGAGACATAGAAACAGAGACATAGAAACAGAGACATAGAAACAGATATATAGAAACAGAGATACGGAAACAGAGACATAGAAACAGAGACATACAGAATGAGACATAGAAACAGAGATATAGATACAGAGACATAGAAACAGAGACGTAGAGAATGAGACATAAGAATGAAACAGAGACATAGAGACAGAGACACAGAAACAGAGACATAGAAACAGAGACATAGAAACAGAGAAATAGAGACAGAGACATAGAAACAGAGACATAGAAACAGAGATATAAAACAGAGACATAGAAACAGAGAAATAGAAACACAGACATAGACAATTAGACATAGAAACACAGACATAAAAGACAGAGACACAGATAATGAGACATAGAAACAGAGACATAGAAACAGAGACATAGAGACATAGAAACAGAGACATAGAAACATAGAAAAAGAGACATAGAGAATGAGACATAGAAATAGAGATATAGAAACAGAGACATAGAAACAGAGATATAGAAACAGAGACATAGAAACAGAGATATAGAAACAGAGACATAGAAACAGAGACATAGAAACAGAGACATAGAAACAGAGACATAGAGAATGAGACATAGAAACAGAGACATAGAAACAGAGACATAGAAACAGAGACATAGAGAATGAGACATAGAAACACAGAGAGACAGAAACATAGAGAATGAGACATAGAGAATGAGACATAGCAATAGAGACATAGAGACAGAGACAAAGAAACAGAGACATAGAGAATGAGACATAGAAACAGAGACATGAAGACAGAGATATAGGGAAAAAATAGAGAATGATACGTAGAGACAGAGACATAGAGACAGAGAAAACAGAGACATAGACACAAAGATATAGAAACAGAGACATAGAGACAGACAGAGAGACAGAGATATAGAATCAGAGACAGAGACAGACACATAGAGACAGAGACACAAAGACGACCATGGCAAAATATGAATGAAAAGTATTTTAATCATATGTGTAAGTTTTGCATTTATTTGATTCCATAAGATAAATTTATGCATTCAGTTCATATCATTCTGGGTTTTTTACACAAAGATAGAAGTTTTCTTTTATCTTATGTCAGAACGCAGACACGTTTCTCTCAAAATGGAAATCATGCCAACCACACCAAATTGGACATAGGTGGAGAAAATGATGCCTGAATTGAAAGCCTATGCAAAACTTATACACTTTTTCACGCTTGAAAAATAAAAAAAAAGTTAAAGTTTTGAACTTTTACATTATCTTAGCTGTATATCAGTAGGGATTTTTCCCATTCATTGGCTATAGCTTTAAGGTTTACCAACGGTGAGATTTTTGCGTTTGTAACGTTTTTACCTACCCATTAAGGTAGCTGCTCTTCGACTTCGGAGATGTAAGCTGGGTATAATCGTGTTTCCGTAACCCTACCGATCACTAGCATTAATTACAGGATCTTTAAGTTGCATATTTTATCTTCTGCATGTGTATATACACGAACCGATTTAAGGCACCGCGGGGAAGGTTTTCACTTGAAGTTGACGTGGGAGATCGTAAAAATCCCCACCCTATATTCACCAGACGCTGCCAAGATTTGAACCCATGACTTTATGGACCTATGGGTTGGGGAGTCGAACGGTCTTAAGCACTCGGCTAAAGCGTCTTTTGTATCCTATTTGATTTGAAATGTTGACAACGATCTAAGAGAGTGTCAAGGGAACGCGTCTGTTTCTCCTCTCCTCATGTCCCTCCTACCTCTATTTAGGAGTCACTGGTGTACAGTTTCAAACATTCCTTCACCAAGCTGTTCTTCCTCTTCTTGTTTTCCTCCTTTGGGTTCTTCTTTTATATTGTTGTTGGTGTTGTTGTTGTTGTTATTATTGTTGTTGTTGTTGTTGTTCCTTCTCTTCTTGTTCTTCTTGTTCTTTTTCTTCTTGTTTTCTCGTTCTTCTTCTGCTTCGTGTATTTCTTCATGTATTTCTTCTTCTTGTTGTTCTTCTTGCCATTCTTCTTCTTCTTCTTCTTCTTCTTCTTCTTCTTCTTCTTCTTCTTCTTCTTCTTCTTCTTCTTCTTCTTCTTCTTCTCCTCCTCCTCCTCCTCCTCTTCCTCCTCCTCCTCCTCCTCCTCCTCCTCCATCTCCTCCTCCTCCTCCTCCTCCTTCTCCTTCTTTCTCTTCTTTGCACTCTTCCTCTTCATCATCTTCTTTGTCCAACGTCCAGACAGTCTTGTTGACCAAAGTCCTACATTCATCCCAGTTGTGTGCGGAAGCCTAAGTGCTTGCAAAATGGATAGTTTTCTTGCTCCCTCCGCACTATTTTCCATTCACTACATCTCTTTTAAAACTTCACCCTTGTCTCTTTGCACTAGTGGCCTCCCTATAGACCAGTTGCAACACAAAGCCATCGGATCTTTAAAAACACCACAACCGTGCGAAGGTAAGTTGTCGTTGTTAAGCTAATGTATGTAGATCTGTCTTTTGCATATACAGTAACGCTGTCTGCTTCCCCCCCCCCCCCCCCCCCCCCCCTGTGTGGATGCCAGAGGCCTTTCAGTATAAATAGCATCCCCACTTTCTGGAAGCTCTGTCCTGTGATTTCCCTTTTTTCTATCCATCTCTTTGTTTTTTCCGTGTTCCTTCTCTCCTTCTGTCACCTCCTTCTTGTCTTTTTTCTGCCTTCTTTGTCTATTTTCATGCTTTTTTTTTCAGAAGGACTTAAAAGATAATTAGTCACTCCCATGCCAAAGTCGATTGCGCTGGGCCTGACTTGTCAGGCGCGTAACGGCGGCACAACACGATTTTGCTTATGACAACAATATCTGCTGTCTGAGAAGTCGACAACGAAGAAGAGGAAGAAGAAACTGTATGCTAAAAAAGAGACAAAGAGTCGAAGCACGAAGACAGAGAGCTAGAAAAAGAAAGAGAGACAGTAAGATACAGATAGAAAGAGGAGAGAGAGAGAGAGAGAGAGAGAGAGAGAAGAGAGAGAGAGAGAGAGAGAGAGAGAGAGAAGAGAGAGAGTAGAGAGAGTGAAAGACACGGAGTGCAAGCAAGCAAAAGCATTGGTAACCAAATAGCAACAACAATAACAATGAGTGACTAAGATGCAAATAAAAAACACATATGTTTTAAATCACAAACATCTTTCATCTATTCATTTCCTGTTGTATTTTGAAAGAAAGACGAAACAATAGATGAAAAACAACAACAACAGCAGTAGTAGCAACAACAGCAATAACAGCAACAACATAAAATTACCAGTATGAGTGACACATGATCATTCGCCCCTAGAACAACATGCAAGGTAACAGATTCAAGTTTTATTCGTATTGATTTCATAATTAAATCAATCCTTCATTCATTTATCACAAGATTTTTTTTCAGAAAAAAGAGAAACTGACAACAAAATTAGCATCAATAAGAAAAACAATGACATCATGTATTTCCCTGTAAAGAAGCCACAAAGATGTAAATGGCTATGCACGCTTGTTCTTGCTCTAATAATTCATTCATCTATTTATTTGTTTATTTTTTCGTCATGTATTCATACAGTTGTGTATTATTCATCTTATACTGATTTGATCATTATTGTTTTTACTTAGGCTTATCTAACAAAAAAAAGACAAACTATACGGTAATTGATTGATCATAATATTTTTAATTAATACCATTCTTTTGTTTTGGAATCCTTTGTTTATTACTTTATCTAATAAGTCACATACATATATACACACACGCACGCACGCACGCACGCACGCACGCACGCACGCACGCACACACACACGGGTATAAATAGATAGATAGATAGATTAGATAGATAGATAGATAGATAGATAGATAGATAGATAGATAGATAGATAGATAGATAGATAGATAGAGACAGATAGATATTCTACATTCTTTATTCTTTCTTTGTTTATCTATTATTGTTCTATAATCGAAGCCAGACAGTTTGGAATAACGAAAAAACAAAGAGAAATGAAAAGACCATAGCACCATTCAAAGAAGAAAAAAAACCTGCCTGATAGATCGTGTGCGGCTGAAAGGAATAAACTGATAATGCCATGAAAATGGAGAAGTCATTGGCATGAAAAATATAGTTCGGAAATAGGAAATCATCCCGCCCTCTCGATCCTTTCAAAAGAAGGAGAAAAAAAGCGGAAAAGAAGTCAGCATGAGTGTGGGTTTTGTTTGTGTATGGGTTTGTGTGTGTGCGCGTTTAATATATATATATATATATATATATATTATATATATGTATATATTATATTGTGTGTGTGTGTGTGTGTGTGTGTATGTGTGTATGTGTGTGTGTTGTGTGTGTGTGTGTGTGTGAGAGAGAGAGAGAGAGAGAGAGAGAGAGAGAGAGAGAGAGAGAGAGAGAGAGAGAGAGAGAGAGAGAGAGAGAGAGAAGAACGTACAGACAGACAGACAGACAGACAGACAGAACGACAGACAGACAAACCGACAGACGGACAGAGACAATGAGAGAAAATTCAACAGAAGAACAGAACAAAACTGCGTGACTGTGCACACAAGCATGTGCTTTATCAAGGAATGTGAAACTTTATTTAGTGAAAAACCCAGCACAGACAAGACTTTTATTCTTTATGTGCCTTCTCTAATTATATAGCATGACCATGTTATCGTGTGCAATGCCTGGTGTTTTGTCTTTTCCTGCGCCTGTAATTATGCAGTATGTGTATTTGTTGGCCTCGACTAATACATTCTAACCTCATGGCAGCTTTTAAAAGTATTCGTGCGGTGAACAATTTTTTTCAAAAAAGAAGTTAGATATCCTTTAAAAAAGTCAAAACGATGGATTGCACACAGAATGAATGAATGAATGATCTTTATTTTTCAAGGGTTACAGAGTAAGCATTACATACTTTTTTTCATCCGGCCCTTGCCCTGATCAGGGAATAAAGCTAAGAAACCCCTCCCTACCCCTACATACCAGCATTACCAACAACAACACTTCAACCAATATTTTAAAAGAAGAAAACGGGATACATTCAACAAAACGCATCACCCTAACTGGATACACTGATAATTATTTTTAAAAAACAAAAGTGTGTGTGTATGTGTATGTGTGTGAGAGTGTGTGTGCGTGGTGTGTGTGTGTGTGTGTGTGTGTGTGTGTGTGTGTGGTGTGTGTGTGTGTGTGTTGTGTGTGTGTGTGTGTGAGCGGGAAAACAAGCAAAGTAAGGCATAAAAAGGAAAGAAAACCACATACATAAAACAACATAAAAACCTTAAACACAAAAGTACATAAAAAACATCCTCTTAATATCAAAGGTAAGAATAAATTCAATTCAACAAAGAAGAAACAATGTAAGTCTAGGAAGCATAAGAAGGAGAAGTAAAGAAGTAGGAAGAGAGTGAAGGAGAAGGAGGAAGGAGAATGAGAGAGAGAGAGAGAGAGAGAGAGGAGAGAGAGAGAGAGAGAGAGAGAGAGAGAGAGAGAGAGAGAGGAGAGAGAGAGAGAGAGAGAGAGGAAGAAGAAGACAGAGACAGAAGACAGACAGACAGACAGACAGACAGACAGACAGACGACACAGACAGAAGAGAAAGAAAGAGACAGAACAGACGACAGACACAGAGACAGAGAGTCAGAGAGAGAGACACACAGAGAGAGACACAGAGAGAGACACAGAGAGAGACCAGAGAGAGAGAGAAGTTGACACAAAAAACGTACACAGGGCAGAACAAGGTTTTCTTTTTCAAAATGCTGTGGATTGTTTCTTTTTTTTTCATTGTCTTATTTTCCTTCTCTCTGTCATTATTCTACCTTTGTATATTGGTTTTGTATCTTTTTTTTATTTTCATATAAAAGTCACTCGTTATATCAATTATAGTTTTATGAATTTGTCACTTGTTTATCTATTTTGTTCATTGTTCACTCGATTTTGATTAGTTTATCTAACGTTCGTTCTGTTAGTTTCTTTTCATTTATATACAAAGGCTAGTTTGTAGCGTTTTGTGTATTAATTTCTTTATTCATTTTTGTCATCACATATTTACCATTCCGTTACATAGAGTTTACATTCCTGGATTCAAATATTCAAATATTCATAGGAAAGTACCAGGCTTTACAGAAGATAGCAAAAGAAGGGAATGCAAAAGCTATGCCATTGGTAACAGTCAGAAACTATCGGTCTATGTTTGAATGCAACTGAAGTAGATAAAATGATAAGAACAGAAAATAGGCAAGGAACTTGACTGAAAAAATGTGAACTGTCTGCAAGCAAGTAAGCAAGCAGGCAAACAAACAAAGAATAAGTTTCCTCTCTTCAGTCCTTTTTTTCTGTCTTTTATTATCTTTCTTTCACTTTACCTTCCTTGCTTTCTTTAACTTTTTCCTATCTTTCTTTTATATCTTTCTTTCCTAATTTTCTTTTCTTTTTCCCTTTTTTTTTTCTTTTTTTCTTTTCTTTCTTTTGTGTGTTTGTTTCTGTCGTTCTTTCTTCTTTTCTTTCTTTCTTTTCTTTCTTTCTTTCTTTCTTTCTTTGTTTGTTTCTTCTTCTTTCTTTCTTTTTTCTTTCTTTCTTTTTGTTTGTTTCTGTCGTTCTTTCTTCGTTTTACTTTTCCTTCCTTTATCCTTTCTTTCTTCTGTTCTCTTTGTGCGTGTGTGTTTACTCCTTTGTGTTCTTTTTTTCGGAATTCCATTCTTGTTTCTCATCAGCAGTTTCTAGACTTAAAATGAGCTGATTAGCATGCAAATAGGAGCCCTACCCCTTCACACACACAACACACACACACATACACGTATACACACACGCACGCGCGCGCACAGACACACACACCAGACACACACACTACAAACACACACACATACACACACAACACAGAAAAGACACACACACACACACACACACATACACATACACAAACACACTTACAAACACACACACATACACACGCGCACAACGCGCGTACACCCCACTACACAGACGCGGGCGCACACAACACACACACACACACACACACACACACACAACACACAAAGCACACACAAGCACCTACTATCTGTCTATGAGTCGATCTCCTCTCTACTCTTCTACTCTGCTCTTTCTCTCATCTATCTATCTCTCTCTCTCTCTATCTACCTCTCTTCCATCTCATCTATCTATCTATCTATCTATCTATCTATCTATCTATCTATCTATCTATCTATCTATCTAATATCTGACCTGTCTGATCTATCCATCTATCATCTATCATCTATCTATCTATCTATCTATCTATCTATCTATCTATCTATCTATCTATCTATCTATCTATCTATCTATCTATCTCTCCCCCTAAAATGTCAAATGTTTTCCGGTGCAACGTTTGACTTGCTCAATTTTCTGCCCACCACTGCAGCTATCTGTGTTCTGGCCAGGTTTAAACTTGAAGAAAAAGATAAAGTTAAAGTATAACTTTTGCATACTTGTGTGCCCAAAACACCGCTGCACTATTTTTCTTAATCCTTTTGTCATTTATTATGTGTTTTGTATCATTAGTCTTTTGAATATGACAATAAATGGTCACGCGTTGAAAGAAGTTAGTATTCGTTAAAAAAATCCAATACAGTTTTCACATTACGCAATGAAAGTTGAAAAAAGTCCATGTACAGATTACATTGAATCTAGACACAAGTTGACGCCAGATTCATTCTAGTTAAAAAAAAAGGAAAGAATGTACTTAGTGCCTATGCTTCTAAAACTTCGACATCTCAGCAGCAACGTTTTAACACAGAGGTGCCGAAAAAAGACCAGCTGCGACTATTTGCCATGCATTCCACACTGATGCACAGTAGTAGTGTAGTATAGTAGTAGTAGTAGTAGTAGATAGTAGTAGTAGTATAGTAGTAGTAGCAGAGACATAGCAGTAGCATAGTAGCAGTAGCAGGCAGCAATAAGCAGTGACACTTGAAAAAAAAAGCCATCTTTGTCAGTCTGTCTTGAGTACGAACGTGACTGGAATATATACTTACACAATAAGTGTAGGAGACTACTTTTTGTTAAAAGTTTTTTTTTTCGGTTGGGGGGGGGTGATCACTAGACATGCCACTATGGGAAAATGCTTTTTTTTCTTAGTATTATGTTAGAGAAGAGACTTTCGGGATGCAGAACCTGAAAGTAGCTCCTGTTTGTCAGTTGGTAGAACATAATGTCAATTCTTATTTCCACCGCGACAGACGCTACAGCAGAGTGGTTAAGAGCGTTTGACTACAATCCCATGGACCATGAAGTCGTAGGTTCAAATTCGGCGGCATCTGGTGAATTAAGATGGGATTTTCCTACCATCACCTGGGTCAAATTCATGTGCAGACATGCAATGCGTTATTTCTTTGAAGTGTATTGTATATCATGCAGAGACCAAATATGCAGTTAAATATCCGTAATTTATGTCAATTTTGGTGGGTTACGGATATACGAAATATACCTAGCATACATCATGTCACTGATGTTGTATGCAGCTACCCTCGTGATGTGCAAAAACGGTCACATAAGCAAAATTTCACAACTTGTGAACCTCTGAGCCCTAGCACGAGGCAGGAAAAGAATATCCAACCTTTAAGGGAGGCTTGGTATTGTATATTTTGTGCCTAGTGTATATATTGTCTATATGCCTGATGCTGTGAAAATTTCAACTATTGCAACATCACTAAGCTCGTCAGTACGTTTGTATTTGTATTAGATAAGTGAATATTCTGTGTTTGCTTAACATGACAAAAATAAGAAAAAAGTCATTGACTGTGTTCTAACAGAAAAAAAACAGCCATGACATTGTGCTTGGAGGGCTATAATTACGATAACTTCTAGGAGGTTTATCACGTTAATAATCATCATTTAAGCAGCAATATATACTCCCGAGCAACTCCAAGAGATATTTGGTTTATTATGTTGTTGACTATATAGCCAGTAAGTTTTATACCTAGTCAGTTGGTTATTGATTTGCTTTATATATATATAAATATATATATATATATATATAATATATTATATATATTATGTAATATATATATTTATTTATATATATTATATATATATATATATATATATACTAGTCAGTAAGTTATCAGTCTCTTCGTCTACGACTATATGCTTGAATATTTCTACGGATTTTATTTCAAGTAATCTGCACATATTTCTTGTCGAGTATTATAAAAACCACTTGGGTTTTGCCAAATGATAACGGAGAAAAGCAAATACACAAAATATTTTGCAGCAGTTAAAAACACAAAAAAAGTAGACGAAATGAACAGAAGTGAAGGAAATAATGAGATAAGAATTCTCGATAGCAGAAGGCGTCCCAAAGAATCAGAATGAGGAAAATGTTATTTTTTCCTCATTGCTATAAAGCAAAAATAAAAAACGAACAAAACTAAATAATCAAGCAAAGAAACAAACAAAATACACATTATCTTTGGCTGCCGTGTGGCTTAGTGCGATCAACGTCAGATTAGGCCAGATTAAAGCCCTATCATGGAGGGTTTTTTAAAATTATTTCTGGAGTGTGTGTGTGGACCGGGGGTATGGGTATGAGTGTGTGTGTGTGTGTGTGTGTGTGTGTGTGTGTGTGTGTTGTGTGTGTGTGTGTGTGTGTGTGTGTGTGTGTGTGTTGTGTGTGTTGTGTGTCGTGTGTGTGCCGTGTGTGTCCGTGTTTGTTGTGTGTGTGTGTGTGTGTGTGTGTGTGTGTGTGTGTGTGTGTGTTGTATGTGTTGTGTGTGTGTGTTGTGTATGTGTGTGTTGTGTGTGTGTGTGTGCATGTGTGTGTGTTTGTGTGTGTTGTTGTGTGTGTGTGTGTGCGTGTGCGTGCGCGTGTGCGTGTGTGTGTGTGTTTGCGTTTATGTGTGTGTTTGGTTTATGTATGTGTGTGCCTTCTTTTCTTTATGCAGTTCCTTCTTTGTTCTCTGTCTTCTGTTTTTCATTAAGTTTTTTCCCCTTTATTTTTCAGTTTTTAGAGTTGTCATTACCTGTTACTATACCTGAATGGGCTGATTAGCGATAGAATTGGAATCAAACACTTAATAAACTGGAATTAATTTGTCTTCTGCATTGGATAATTTTTAATCTAACAAAACCAGTTAAATGCCAAGCACTGCAAGTGTCTGTGTCTCCCGTGCCAGGCTGATACTAGACGAGAAAAAAATCAAAGTTGGACTATAGCTTCTCTCTATTGAATCATGTTCTTTTTTTTCATTGATTCCTCCCCCCCACTCACACACACACACACACTCCAATCTGTAATGGTTATCTTAATTTTTTTTTCTGAATTTGTTTTGTTTTTTGTTTATTTATCCTTTTTGTAGCTTAATCAGGTATGTATCTACATATCTGTCCAATATTTAAGTTATTTAATTAATCATATTATATTACTATATTTATTAACCTTTATATCAGATATGATTATTAGGTCTTATCGTATTTGTAGTGGTGTCTTGCTTTTGTATCTTTTGTGTGTCTGTACTTATTACCTATGTATCTGTTTATTCTTTCTTTTTGTTTACAAGTTTAATTGTTTGCTATTTAGTAAGTGAGTGAGTGAATGACTGAGTGAGTGGACTTAAGAATTACCGAGTTAGACAGTTAGATATTTGTTTTTGCTTTATATAGTTGTTTTACTACAAAGTTTGACAACATGATATTTTCCATTTTTCTTTCATTTATTCATTCAGTATTTACTAAATCAGTTCATCGTTTCTGCATTCATTGATTTATTCATTGACTTATTCATGCAACGCACTGAGGCTTAGCCAAGATGATACAGAGGGAAGCATATAGACAGTATTATTTGGCGGCAGTATAAACACAGAACACGTCAGTGTACTGAACGCACGCGAAAGGAAGGAATAAACGGATAATAACACAACATATGAGAGAGGCGTCCCTACAGAGTCAGAAGGAGGCAGCTTGATATTCATATTCATATTAGTAAAAGAAGAAACAAACAAACAAGTAAGGAAATGTGACCTTCTACAACGAATTGAGTCGCAAATGCACCGACTGACTTTTCTGCTAGGAGCCATTTGAGGCAAGCGGGGGCTTAGGTTGTTAATGTTAAGAGTTTTTATGATTAATAACTAAAAGCTCAGGTCTTATTTTACTTTGTGCTGATGTGTATCAAGGGGTTGTTCTGCTATCTTAACCTTTAAAATTGTGTTAGAAAATACTCAAATCCCCGTCGACCACCTACTACGATGCACAATTTATCAATTCCTTAATTTTTCCCTTGCTGGTGTCTAGCCTGTCAATTTGCAATAGCTTCTCACGGAATGGTCCCATTTTCAATCTGCTTTTTTGCATTGAAGAATCTTTTTGTTGCAAATTAATAGCGTGCTGTCGCTTGAAGACTGTCCTTTGATGGCATGTGACTCAATGCAGGGTGGAAGTCATATATAGGGAAAAAGAATCCACCTCATTGCAGTGTGACTCAGTGTAATCGAGGTCAGATACTAAGGCCTGATTAAATTCCCATCTGGGGCTTAATGTTGCTGGCTTGTTTAAGCGGTTTCTTTGTTTTGTTTTTTCTGTTTGTTTGGTTCGTTTGGTTTTTTTTTGGGGGGTTGTTTTTGCTTTGACTTTCTTCTTCTTTACTTTTGTTACATTCCTGGTTTTAGTTTCTTTTGTGGTGTTTTTTTCTGTCTTTTTTCTTTTCTTTTATCTCTCCCTCTTCTTGATTTTGTTTTTTTCCATTTCCTTTTGTGCATAATGTATATCTTTCTTTCACTTTCCTTTTTTCTTCTTGGTGTGGCTTTTTTCTTCTTATCTTTCTATTTTTTCTTCGTTGGCTCCTTTGAGTTTTTTTATTTTTGCTTTCTTTTGTTCTTTTTTTCGTTTTTCCTCTCTGTTGTTTCTGTCCTGCTTTTCTTTTTCTTTCTTTCTTCTGTCTTTCTATATTTCTTGATCCCTCTTGATATTTAGCTGCAGAGTTTTGATCTAAGATTTAGAAATGTTAGAACACCACAGCCATGATGATTATGACTTGTGAGGTCAGAGGGGTAGTAAACAAGAAAATCGGATCCGATAGGATTGCCTCTTTTTTCCTATTCTGTCATTTGTAGGCTTTGGAACTATTATCGTGTCTTACGAGACATGACGTGGATGATTCGCCATTGAATTAAAAGCACACACGCTACAATATCAATCATCTTTCGATTAGAGTTTTACAACTGTTGCTCAAATAAGATGCGTAAATCACCTTCACCTCCTGGAGACTTATCAGTATGAATAACATCCTTACCATCTGGAAATTGTTGTGTGAGGAATTTCCTCTTTTCCATCCTCTCTTTGTTTCTACTTCGTTCGTTTTCTACTTGTCACTTACACGTTGTGCTTTCTTGATTTATTCACCTGCGTTCTTTTCCATAAAAAATTATCTCTCCCATGCCGAAGTCTGATGTGCTGGGCCTGACTTTCAGGCAGTTTACGGCAGCGCATCGTATTTTGCTCTCATAGGACAGACGCTAATTGCTCTGTGAGCCTTTTGGCCACAAAGAAGAAGACGATGGCTTACACTGCGAGTATCTGTCTCTTGAAAGTCATGCTGATGCTTTGAATAAAAGAAAGATAAATTAGCTATCTTTACTAAACGTGTGTCCTTTTTCTGTTCTCTTTTTCATATACTAGTTTTTCAGGGGCGTCGGTAATCTTTCTCTGTGTATTCATTTATACATAGATCTATTGCGTGGCTCATGAATCTGTATTCTTTCATGTGATACTTTATTTGTCAAACATTGGTTTCTTGGCTAGTCACTCAGACAGTTTATTAGTTTTTATTTATCTAGTAAGTTTGCTATTTGGCGTTCAGAGCTTTGCCTTATTTATTTCATAATTTGTAAATATTAACTATGGATAGAGTTCGTTGAGTGCGCAGTTGTTATTCATTCATTTTCCGTCCTGTTTTTAACAGTTAAGGCTCATAAACAGAATAACAGAAAAAACAGCAAAAGAGTAAGGTTATTTTCCACATTAAACACGACATAAATGTCAATGTGTTTAACGCCAGTAAAAAAAAAAATACACTGATAAACACAGACTTAGAGAAAAGCACCCTATACATAAACGAAATATAAAAAAAAAACTTTTAAAAATATATTCTAAATATTGGAAGAAACAAAATAACACAAAAACAACAAATGAAACAAGGCCAACCAAAGCAATGAGCGTGAGATAAAGGGGCCAGGTCAAATTCCCATCATAGCTTCGATTAAGGTGAACTAGCTCCCCCTTTCTTTCTTTGTTTGTTTCTGTCTTTCTGATTTTTGCTTTCTGTCTTTCTTTCTTTGCTCTTTTGTTTTCCTTCTTTATATTTTAGATTGTTTGTTTCTGTTTCTTTCTTTGATTCTCAGGTTTCTGAACTAACGTCAGTTGCTATTAGATTTAAATGGGCTTATTAACTGTGCATTTGGAAGCACCTACACACTAGAATGTCAATTGTCTTCCAAAATGGAGTTTTGCATTTGTTGTATATTCTGCTGAGTCTTATGCGGGGGTTTTTTTCCCTCAGAATTGAGGTTGACATTAAAATATGCTGCGAAACCGTATCGTATCTTTGATGCTGGGATATTTTTGCCCATTCCAGTTTTTGTTTTGTTTTTTAAACAATTTTATTCAAGTTTTGTATTTAAACACAATACAAAATCAACATTGAACACACAAAATATCATCTCTACCCATCGTCTCCACAAGTTTTAACGCATAAATGCACATGAGTAAAATATTAATTCGTACATAATTTTGGAGCTAACTACAGCAGTTACTGCATTTAATTCCATTGTTTGTTTGTTTGTTCCACTGCTAGAGTTCCGAAGTTCACCAATGGTGAGATTTTACCTGTGCGAATGTTTTTACCCACCACTAAGGTAGCCGCATTCCAACTTCGGGGATTGTGTCTAAACACAACACCTGTGTTCATGCACTTTTCAAAAATTGTCATCAGTTCCTTCTGCTGTTTTAGATCTATAGCTTTCTCTTCCGAACATAACAGAACATGTTTGTTAGCATGCGCGCAAGATGTTTTGTGTGCGTTCGTTCATAATTATGAAGCCTCAGTTTATGCTCTCATCCGAAGGAGTTTGGAAGGGGTGGAGTCAATACTGACATTAACTCCAGGATAAAATCCCCCAAAGTGGGCACCTTACTGGTGGCTCTATAGCGAGCTGTTAAACCATGAGCACAGTGCCCTAACCACAAGGCAATCTCGCCTTTCCACAGCCAATTAAAAGAAGAAAAAAGTTAGAAAAGGGGGTCAGATTAGATTTCTATCATAGATACGTTCGATTTTGCTGGCTTGTTTGTTTGTTTGTTTGTTTGCTTGTGTTTTTCTTCTCTTTTTTTCTTTGTTTTCCTTCCTTCCTTCCTTCTTTCTTTCTTTCTTTCTTTCTTGCAATCTTACTTTTTCTTTATTTTCTTTCTTTCTGTCTTTCTTTCTTTCCATATTGTTTTGTTTGTTTGTTTCCTATTTTCCCTTTCTTTCTTTCTTTCTTTCTTTTTTACTTTTTTTTCTTTCTTTCTTTCTATCCGTCCAGGGTTTTGCTTGCTTGCTTTCCTTCTTTCTTTCTTTCTTTTTTTCTTTTTTTTCTTACTTTCCTTCTTTCTTTCTTTCTTTCTTTTCTTTCTTTCTTTCTTTCTTTCTTTCTTTCTTTCTTTCTTTCCTGTCCTAAGTTTCTGAACTCTCATCAGCTCTTATTAGGCCTGAATGGACTGATTGGTTTCAAAATCGGAACCACCCACATCGTAAGATGTCAATTATTTTCGAATGCAAGTTTGCAACTTTTTTTTAATACTATTTTACCCTCTTTTCCTTATTTTGCGTGTATGCTACAAATTCCAAAATCACATCATGTTGCAAACGCACAACATGCCTTTAAGCCTGGGATGTATGTGTCTGTTACATTATTTTTGATACATTGCTACATAATTCCGCTTTTATGATGAATCTGCGCAAAGAGAAACTGTCCTGTGTTATATCTTTGCTACAAAATACCACACAAGCCAGGGAAATACAGACACCTGCAGTGTTCGGCATCACATTTTACGAATAGTAACAAAGGCTTACAAGAACGACAATGGACAATCTAATGTGTCTATGTTTCCAATCTCCTTAAATGCTCATTCCTGGAATCAACTGGTGAGAATAAAATCGTTGGAGAAAGAAAAACAAATAAGAAACAAAATTAAAGATTGTTTTGATGAAGACAGACAAAAAAATGTAGAATGAATAAAACTGTTGAAATAAAGATAAAAAGAACAAACAGAATATAAAATAAACAAAAAGAAAAACAACAACAAAATTACCTTGCAAAAATAAAATAATTATATCATAAGAGATGCTAATACCTTCTTAATCTGTTGCTGATTACACTCATCCACACAGCACCCAGGGGATTTAGCTTTATGTTTGTAGATTTGTTTGTTTATTTGCTTTGTTTGTCTATATTTACACTCAGCAGTTCAAGGTTGTCTCATTTCGATAGTGTAGAGATGATTCTTTTATTATTTTTCTCATTTTCCCCCTTTACTTGCGTTCGATAATGGGGCCATTTTTTGCTGTGTAACTGCTGCAAATGGTATTATTTGTTCATCATCTTCATTACGCTGGTAAAGCCCTAGAGTTTTTCATGAATAAATGAATATATCAACAAAAGTTGAACGAACAAAATAATATAAAAAAACATAACCAGCAAAATAAATCACGAAACAGAAGCTAACCGGTAGTGAAAAGTAAATTGGAAATGGAACAGAATAGCCACAAACATAATGGATGACCAAATCACTGATTGCCAAACTTATTACGTAATGCATAACCACCTAGCTAAATAACTAACTAAATAACTATCTAAATCCATAACCAAGTACCCAGCCAGATAACAAGGTAGAGAAGTAAGTAACTGACCAAAGAACTATCTAATAATCAACTAAGTAGCTATTTAATTATCTAACTTACTGACTGAATGGTCGACTAAATAAATAACTACCTAATTAGTTAATTAGCTAATCTATTAAGTAAGTAAGTAAGTAGTTAACTAATTAATTAGCTACCTAACTAACTAACTAATTAACTAACTAATGAACCATCGAACAAACCATCAAATCAACCAACTAACTAACTGGCGTACTAATTAGCTTGCTAGCTATCTAATCAACTCGCTAACGAGCAATCTCACAAACTAGCTAGTGAGCTAACCTACCTATTTCACCTTTTGTAAGAGCAGGTCGCCATGTGGCTACAGAAACTGATGACAGTATCAAAGAAAACAACAACAACAACAACAACAACAAAACAGCATATAACGATAACTGAATGCAAAAAATAGTACTTGAGTGCTTATTCATTATTTCAAGAATAAAAAAAACAGTGAATCAAGAATGGTAGCTAAACTGCAAGTAACTAAGCAGTTAGATAAATTTCTAACCAACTTACTGTTTAGCTATCCAACAAGCTAACTAACTAGCTAAACGACTAACTAAATCACTAACATACTAACAAACTAACTAACTAGCCAACTAACTAAGTAACCAACCACCTAACGACCGAACTAGCTATCTAACCAACCAGCCAACTAATAAGCGAACCAACTGTAAAACTAACAACTAACTACCTGGCAAACGAGCTAAAAACTGTTCGCTAACTAACTAACTAACTAACTAACTAACTAACTAACTAACTAACTAACTACCTAGATAGTTAACTGACTGACTGACTGATTGCTGACTGACTGACTAAGTAACTAACTGATTATGCAACTAGCTACTAACTAATAAATGAAATGACTAGCTAAATAGTTCAAATCTATACCTGAAAGATAAACGCGCAGTTAAGCACGAACACAATGAGGAAATGTACAGACATAACAAACCAAATGTATACATGTTACCTGAACAGTCGAACAGAAAACGTCAAGCAAAGTGAACCGAATTGTACACGAAAAATACTGAAAGACATACAAAAAGAAAACAGAGAGAAAAAGAAAGATACAGAAAGAAAAAAAGAACGAGAGGATAAAAAAAGAAAAAAAAAGAAATGGAGAACCAAAACACAACATTGATTAAAAAAAAAAAAAGAACTCAAAAGAAAAGGAAACAAAATTATAGAGTAAGAATCCTGTACCCTTCACATGTAGGTTTTTGTGTAGAATCTCTCTCTCTCTCTCTCTCTCTCTCTCTCTCTCTCTCTCTCTCTCTCTCCTCTCTCTCTCTCTCTCTCTCTCTTCTCTCTCTCTCTCTCTCTCTCTCTCTCTCTCTCTCTCTCTCGGTTAAACCAAGGTGTAGGAGACATAAAAATGTTCTTACGTGCCTTTAAACAAAGACTTGTAGATTGGTTTGCTCAGGAATGGGCAGGCACCATTATAGACCGTGAGCGATATGATGGTTATAGAAGCTTTAAAACTATTTTTGAAAAAGAAAAGTATATAACCGAAATGGATACATATTGTTTTCGAGTTGCAGTTACGCAAGTTCGATTTAATGTTCTACCATTGAACAATAATACACAGCGGTATAATAGTTTAAACGAAGTTAAGCAATGCCGTGTTTGTAAAGATCAAATAGAAAATGAAGAACACTTTGTACTGAATTACCCTATCTATGGAGACTTAAGAACTAAGTTTGTTAAAGATTCCAAAAGACCTCCTTTCTATGTACTACTCAAAGCCACTGTACCTACTGATAGATACAATTTATCACGTTTTATCTTTCATGCAACCAATAGAAGAAATAGGATAACTTTCTAGAAATTGATATTTGTATTGATGAATAATACATCTAAAATAGTGTCGTTTACGATACGTGTAAACTGTTCCGTGATTAACGGTTAAGAAATGGCTTATATAACTTTCTTGCTTTATTATTACTCATACATTATTTCATATACATATACGTTGATGGCAAAATGTTTATAACACCTATGTCATATGCACACACACTCTATGCCCACCACTCTTTTGTATTGTGGCCTAAGGCCGATGTACATTAAACAATTTCAGTGTTGTGTTCAGTTCAGTCTCTCTCTCTCTCTCTTCTCTCTCTCTCTCTCTCTCCTCTCTCTCTCTCTCTCTCTCTCTCCTCTCTCTCTCTCTCTCTCTCTCTCTGCCTGTCTGTCGGTCTGTCTGTCTGTCTGTCCGTCTGTCTCTTCATTTCAAGCACAGACACACAGAGACACACACACGCACACACACACACATACACACATATACAAACGCACGCACGCACACGCACACACACATACATATGTCTGTGAGTCTCTCTCTCCCCCCCCCCCCTCCCTCCCTCTCTCTCTCTCTTATTTTTTTTAAATCTAAAGACTAGTAATGTCAAGTTAATGAATCCGCTACGCTCCCTGCTATAAACTCTATACACATATGCAACGTTTGCTCCTACAAATGTTTCATCTGAGTTTGTTCAGTATCATACCTTTCCTTTTTTTTCTAAAATGACATGCTACACTCTCATGGGGTTATTTTTGCTAAAGGGTCAGTGTTTATAACTTGGCTATTGCCTCAGAGGCTAACAAATCGATTTAGCCTAGTGAATATAGCGTCAAGCGTGTGATTCTTGTACCAATGCTTATTTAAGTCAAGACTGAAAACCCTGTTTCAGGCGATTTTTTTCCCAGGGATAAGCATCAAATCCATCTTCACTTCCCGTCCAAATTTCTTTCGTGTAAGTCTATAAACCGAAATCCCGAATGAGAACGCACGCATAACGTCTTGAACACACGTTAAAAAAAAACTTGCCCAACCTTCGGGAAGAGGGCAGAAAATAGACAAAAAGGGTCTGACAGGAAGTAAATGTAAAAGACAGAAACAAAAAGAGCAATATAAAATAGGGTAATCAAAGCAGCATAAAATTCCCAGAAGGTGAGAATGCTATTTCCATTGATAGGGGCTTGGGAGCCCCACGGGGAAATCCTGGGGCTATACATCAAATAAATCAGGCTGTGAAAGGACTTCTATCCATGGTTCTTTTGTTCCATTCACCCTTAACATCCAGTGGAAAAAATACATTACCAAATATCAGTTTTAACAGTTCTGCCTTGCCTGGAGTCTGCATTACTGAAACCGTAAGCTTTTTTTTCGGGGGGGGGGGGGGGGGGGGAGTGGTAATGGATATATAACAAGGTTAAAAGACCCACGAGTAACAAAACCTGCTTTAATTGGTTATCTGGAACAGGCGTGAGCAAAATTAACGTCACCACCACACGCCCCACCCACCAAAAAAAAAAAAAAAACCAAACCAGATATCTTCAAAGAACGATTGAAGAAGCAGCCTCCATTGTCAGCACCAAGACATAACAAAAGGAGACACTTCATCAGCAACAAATAGCGACGTTAATTAATCGCAAAAAATACAGAGAAGAGCGAGCAGATTTGAATGTCATAGCAGAAAAGGGAATAAGAAGGGAAGCAGAACAGGCGGAAAGAAGGATCAAAGGAATGGACGACAACAGCATCAGTGTCTCTCCTTCCTTGCATCTCTCCAGGATTCAGCAGCAGGAGCATGCTGTCTTCATGCATCACCTTATCCAGTCAACAGAGGCATTGAAGAAAATCAAAAACAATACCCCCAACCCACCCACCCCTTCTTCCTTGTGGATCCGGTGGTCTTATGGGTAACGCGCATGCTTAGAAAGCGAAAACTCTTGGTTTGATCCCCGTTTGTGCCCCAAATTTTTCTTTCCGTGAATGATGGCCTGAGTGTTTGTATTTCGGGCGCGACGATAAGCCGAGGTTGTCGTGTGCAATACGCATACAGGGCAAGTAAAAGTAAAAAAGGGTAAGAAAAGAGTTGCCATTGGTAAAGCTATGGAACGCCCAATTATAGCAGCACCAATTGAGAAACAGGGAGAACAGGAAACGAAAGGGAAGAGATAGACAGTTAGACAGAGAAAGAAAGATACAGAGAGAGAGACGGAGAGAGAGAGAGAGAGAGAGAGAGAGAGAGAGAGAGAGAGAGAGAGAGAGAGAGAGAGGCACATGCACATGCATATACACACACTCAAACACACGCACACACACATACTAACACACACACGCACACGCACACACACACACACACACACACACACACACACACACACACACACACACACACATTTTAACACAGGGATAGATAACCTTGAAGAAAGAAAAGCCGCTACTTCTATCTGGCATTCAAATACCCCAAAAAAAACATGTGTTAATGTTTAACACATTTTTTACTTGGTATGCAAATGAGTCCTGATCTTCTTGAATAGTTTTTGACAGTTCCCTTGTTTGTGTCTAATCAGATGGATTTCATCAAAGAGGCACACTGTCACAAAAACTATACAAATATTGACTTGTGGGCTTGTCTGTTTGAAGATTATTTTGTGCTGGGTTTTTTTAATATATTTTTTATCGTTTCTTGAAGCTTTGGGGCAACATCTGCTATACATGCTATTAAAAATTGTGAAGCACACATTCAGGTTCTTTTACGTGCATTTTTCTATTTAACAATATCCAGGACTGAATCAGTCATCGGTCATTTTGAAGGAGCCAAATTGATCGATTAAAGTTGATACTGCCTGGTCAAGTTATTTGTTTTCTTCTTCATCGAACGCTCAGACAGCAACCACTGTTTTCTGTCATCTAAGCAACAAATTGTTGCTCTGTTTTAAAACACCAGACAAGTCAGGCCATACCAGCGCCTCCAAGTCAAGTCAAGTCAAACTTTTATTTCCAGATGGTACGTTGAATAAGCAGCTTCGGTGGAAAACATAGTTGTTGTATTTTTGTTTTTGAAAAATGCTTGAAGGAAAAGTACGAGACTAAAACCAATAAGGAAGATTATGGACAAAGAGGTAACGGGAAAAAAAGGAACAAGGCAGAAACAGTGGATAGAAAAGTGGTAATTTCTGGCACAGAGTTTCCAGGAAGTGGGGAATGCTGTTTATATAAACGGGTCACCATCATCCCCATGATGGACTTATGGATTCTATCGTTCCAAATTTACAGATGCAATATTCCTTCCAATTCACTTTAAAAAAAATCTTCCCACAGCTAGACCTCGTCGGTTCACCCATAGAGAGATGTTGCATATGCGACCAGAGTTTTTTGTTTTTTACAAACTGTCAAGGTTGCCCAAATCCTACTTTGTGATACTTATTTAAACATTTAAATTAGTTGATCAAAGTCACAAAAAAACAGAAGTCACAAATATCAGATTCTGTCCATGTTGTCAAAACAATAGTCAGCAGCTGGCTTTGACGTATATTTATCCATCCTAAGAGGATGGATGAGGGTGATAATACACACATAAAAGAACCCACGTTAACAAGAGAGGTGGGCTTGGCAGAATATTGTACAAAATGGTCACCCTGGTGGAGAACCAAATGCACAACCATTTCTTCCCACCATAAAAGCAGCCGTTTTCCGACTTCGGGGATATATACTGAGTGTGTTCGTATTTCCGCAACCTACCTAAACGCTGACATGAAAAACGGGATCTTTAACGTGTATGTTTGATTTTCTCCATATATCCATACACGAAAAGATTTGAAAACTGGCAGGTCTGCACTTGAAATTGATATGGGAGATTGTAAAAAAAATCTCCACCTTTCAATTCACCAGACACAGCTGGGATTCAAACCCACGACTTCATTGAACTGTCGTCTTGAAGTTAAACGCTCTTAACCATTCGGCTATGGTGACCATCACAGTCCAGTTTCCTAACAGCTAATGTGAATTTAGGAACATGAGTACAAAAAAAGAAGGAAGCACAGAAGAAGAGAAAAAAGGCGAAAAAAAAGAAAAGTAATACCAAGAAGAAAAACGCACAAAAAAGTAAATAAGACACACAAACAAGCCAGCGAAATCGAACTCTCAATGGGAATTTAACCTGGCCCCCCTAATCTAAGGTTGATTGCACTGACCCACAATGCAGCTAGGTGTGTGTGCTTGTGTGTGTGTGTGTGTGTGTGTGTGTGTGTGTGTGTGTGTGTGTGTGTGTGTACGTGCGTGTGTGTGTGTGTGTGTGTGTGTGTGTGTGTGTGTGTGTGTGTGTGTGTGTGTGTGAGTGAGTGAGTGAGTGAGTGTGTGTGTGTGTGTGTGTGTGTGTGTGTGTGTGTGTGTGTGTGTGTGTGTGTGTGTGTAAATGAGACAGTTAGTGTGAGAGAGAGAGAGAGTGTGTGTGTGTGTGTGTGTGGGTGTGAGTGTGGGTGTGTGTGTGTATGTGGTTGGGTGGGTGTGGGTGTGTGAGTGTGGGTGTGGGTGTCTAAATGAGTGAGTAAGAGTGTGGGGGTCTGTCTGTCTGTCTGTCTGTCAGTCTGTCTGTGTCTGCTGTTTTCTTGTTTACTTTTAACCGTAAGAAAAGGATTTGAGGTGGGTTTTTTCATTGACATTCTATAGAGATACTTCTCCCATTTTCTGTTCTTATCGGTTAATTTTACCTTTAACTTGTGCTCCATTTATTGACGTGTTCTGTTTCTCAACTACAGAAAACAAAATTGCAAGAGACAGGATAGCCTGGTGGTTAGAGTGATGCGCATTCCACTTGTAATCTGCTGACCCGGGCTTGAATCTCAATCAAGAGGATAATTTCCCCCGGAGTTACCATCAGTGCCGACTCTACACCCCCCCAAAAGTCCTTTGGGTGACATAATAAACCGAGGTCTCTGAGAGATCGCACGCAGAACATCTTGCACACACGTTAAAACCTGTTGCACTTTTCGGAAGAGTTGGCCATTGTGTGGCGGTTGGAACGATGGCGGTTTTATTGTATTTGCTTTTCGTAATTTGTTTTGTGTCAAACCTAAACAATTCTTTCGTAAAACTGTTTTTCTTTTGTTTAAGTTTATTAATTCTTTCCAGCGGTGATTCTTGTAGTAAAAACAACACAGCTTTGTCAGTTTATCATTTGAATTCAAAATATATTACTTTACTGTATAAGAATTTATTAACACTGAGTATCATGTGAGATGAAATGCACCTACGCTTCCATTTTGTGTGTAAGAGATCGTGTACCTTAACAGTGGATCCTTTGGGAAATTTTCTTTTTGCGTTAAAAATAATAATGTGTAGTTGTATGTCGGCTTCTTGTGCATCTTCTTGCTTGTGTGTTTTTGTTCTGAAATTGCACTGAAGGTCATACAGGAAAACTCAGCCAATGTATTTAAAAGAATAAATAAGTGGACAAAAGTGTGTTTGTGTGTGTGTATGTAAGAGAGAGCGCGCTCGAGAGAGAGAGAGAGAGAGAGAGAGAGAGAGAAGAGAGAGAGAGGAGAGAGAGAGAGAGAGAGAGAGAGAGAGAGAGAGAGAGAGAGAGAGAGAGAGAGAGAGAGAGATTTATTCTTTTATATCGAGGATAACAGAATAAGCAATCATGTGCTTTTTTTCATCCGGTCCCCGTGTGTATGCAGTTTTGTAAATATTGTCATCTGTTCTCACCGGCACACGATGGCCTACTCTTACGAAAAGCGGAACAGGATTTAACGTGTGCGCAAGATGTTCTGCGTGCGTTCGCACACGGGGCCTCGGTTTAAAGTCTCATCCGAAGGACTTTTGGGGAGAGTGGAGTCAGCACTGATGTTAACTCCAGGACGAAAATTTCCTCGACCGGACTCGAACCCGGGTCTTCAAATTGCCAGCGCAATGTTCTGACCACTAGGCTATCCGCCTAGAGAGAGAGAGAGAGAGAGAGAGAGAGAGAGAGAGAGAGAGAGAGAGAGAGAGAGAGAGAGAGAGAGAGAGAGAGAGAGAGAGAGAGAGAGGGGAGAGAGAGAGAGAGAGAGAGAAGAGAGAACAGACAGACAGACAGACAGACAGACAGACAGACACACACACACACACACACACACACACACACACACACACACACACACACACACACACACACACACACACACACACACACAGAGAGAGAGAGAGATAGAACTCGAACTCGAAATGGTTTATTCAGTATAGGCTCTAGCCCCTTACTGAAGGGGGTACAATGCACCAGTTTTGAAGCCAAACAGTGGCCAGGTGTTCCAAATCTTAATTTGTAAACATGTCATTCTCAATATGTAGATTAACATAAAGCACAAATATGTTGACAGCAAATGGTTTAAGTAACCTGAAAACAGAAAATGTGTTGATTATGTTCATTCCAGTTCTGTCATCTTTAACTTTTATATTTAACAGTAAAACACAAAACACAATCATCAGACGTTTACCTGTATTTGATATGCATAAAACGACCAACAAATTTACCAAATTCGAGTATATACATTCAGTTTGATGCACGTGTTTATTATATATTTGCCATACTTCTTTTTTACAGAATCCTCAGAGCATCTATTACCAGAATATGACATACCTGTAAAACTAAAACAATGAGGATCTTTTTATCTATAATACTCAATAATACATGCACATATGAAAACTCTTAAACCTGATCCCAACGCTATTTCAGAAATAATCACACCACTTTCTACGTCAAAAAGATGAGTTTTCTGATAGTAAGTAAACACAAATGCACAATATGTCCTTAGCCAAAAACTAAATGATCTTTTCGATGTAATGAGCATGATAATGATATTATTTTGATGATGTTTTATTTCTTTAATATACTCTGATAGTTCCTTCTTGATCCAACAAATCATCCCCCTGGATTTTTTTTTATTGAACAGGATAGCTAGCTGGTTTAAAATACACTGAAGCTGTAAGAAAAACAACAAAACATATTGAATCGTAAATTTCCACAAAAGTTTCCATACAGTATCTGGCAACAAACATCACCATTTAACAAAACATGTTTTTAGTCATTTATCTTTGACACCAATAAATTGACTTTCCAATGCCGACAGTAAGCACAACATGGGTTTAATTCTCTCCTCTCTCTCTCTCTCTCTCTCTCTCTCTCTCTCTCCTCTCTCTCTCTCTCTCTCTCTCTCTCTCTCTCTCTCTCTCTCTCTCTCTCTTTAACGCGTCACTAACAATATGTAACCAAAACCAGTTTTTTTTCCCCAGAAACTTTTTTTTTAATCGTGCCCTTGAACTTGGATAGCTAGAAAAGAGAAAAGAGGAGCTGCTTCACACGGTTTACTCGAGCACTGATGTCAGCTGGCAACGTTGACACAGTTACAGTGTCAGCAGCCTGTATCATAAGCCTAAGACAAACTTCAGTGCAGTTTGCACGTGAAGAAGAGGGGGTCAGCATTTAGAACAGGCGGTGTCTAACTCATTTGCCTCCTTTTATTGATAAGCAAAATGCCAGGGAAAACACAGCACAGAGACTGGTAAAGTAGTATGGGCTTAACTTTGAAGTAGGCCAGCCAGAATGCTAAGCCGTACTTGTCAGAATGGACCTTCCTCCAGATAGAATTTCTTACCATCAATGATCAAATGATCATAGACCATAAATGCTCTTTTCCCATCTTTTCTAGCATCCTTTAAAAGAGGAACAAGTTTCCTCCTAACATCACGGACACGTGGGGTAAAGTCTTCTCCGATGAAAACATTGCTTCCATGGAGTTTGCGTTTAGCCTTCATAACCATCTCTTTATCCCTGCGGAATGTACATCTCCCTATGATAGGTGAGTTAGGGTTCCTGTTTAGTTGGTGAATCTTGTCAAACGCCATGTCTCTGTTCAGTCCTAGTTTGTCAGCCAGTACGTCTTTGATCAGTCCTTCACATTTGTCATTTGTTTCATTGTCCAGTCTGGGTATGTTATAGAAAAGGATGTTGTTTCTTTTAGAATGCCCCTCCAAGTCATCAGTCTTCAGTTCTAGCTTTTCCACTTTTTCACACAACTTTTGGTTTTCATCTTTCAGTCTTTGGTTTTCTTGTTTCAGTTCTTTAACGTTCTCTTTCAAGGACGCCATTTCATTCAAAATGCCAGAACATGTCTCTTTGACTTGCCCCACCTCTTCCTTCAGTTTTTTAAACATGGAGGTCAGCTCCTGCAGGCTTGCTACGACCTCTTTCAGTGTAGGCTCCTGACTTGTGCTCTTAGGAGACGATGAAGCGGAACCAGCACCGGAGCCCAGCTGGGTTTGACGGAGACTATCCTTCCTTCCCTTAGGTCCAGGTCCAGGGTTCAGCTCCACATCGCCACACCGATGCAGAAAAAACGCCTAGGTACAAATAGGCGAGGAGCGAACATACCGTAGTAGCACCGTCATGCAGCCTGCCCAACTCTAATGTCGGGATGTACAATGATTTTCGCAGCATTGCACGTTGCGACATGAATGCAATGAAGGTAGCCACAAAGCAGCCACACATGGTCCTGATACTGAAAGCCACCTCTGGCATGATGTTCTCCAGTCACTTCACTGACTCAGGCAAAGGCACAGGAACGAAGAATTTACATTTAACTCCGGAGCTTTAGTCAACAGTTGTTTACATTTCAACTTCCGGAAGTGTTCCCAGAGAGAGAGAGAGAGAGAGAGAGAGAGAGAGAGAGAGAGAGAGAGAGAGAGAGAGAGAGAGAGAGAGAGAGAGAGAGAGAGAAGGAAAGTATTTTGCTTTTGAATAATTCGCTCTTTTCATTTCTTCCTCTCGTTTTTCCCTCTATATTTATTTGGTTTTCGTGTTTAAGCCAATAGATGATTTGTTATTGCTATTTCTGTATACTACGTAGGAATGTTAGTCTCATTGATTAGCCAAAGGGTGATTCCATTTTTATATTTCATTTACTCCTAGTAATTCATGGTTTGCTGATTAAATTCTCGATTTTAATGGGAATGTTTACGTAGGATTTATTTTGTTTTGTTTTTTTAACTAATTGAGTGATTTTCTAGTATTCAAACATGTCTGTATCATTTTGTTTTGTTGTAGTTATTTATCTATCAGATTTGTATAGTTACCGAGTTTCTATTGTGATACGTTTTATTCGCATATCCATAACAAAACAACATCCGAAGCAAAGGAATAGAGAAAAAGACCAACAAAACATTATTTTCAAAACATAACAGGCAGAGTGCGAAAATATATCTCACGCAAGTGTAGGGATTGAATTAATAAGAATAGAAAATGAGGAAAGCATCCCCACAGAGCTTGAATAACTAATTTTTTAATCTTCTTCGGGGTTTTAAGAAAAATGAAAAAATGAATTAAAACCGCCAAAATAATTAATTTTGCTGCAATGTAGGGCATTGGAATCGACGTTAGACTGGAAGCTCGGGTTAATTCCTTTCTTACTGGTTTGTGTTTGTTTGTGAGTGGGCGGTAGATTGGTTGGTTTGTTGGTTGACTGGTTGATTTATTGATATTGACTCTTTAGTTTGGTTTCAGTTCTTGTTCTTCTTCTTCTTCTTCTTCTTCTTCTTCTTCTTCTTTCTTCTTCTTCTTCTTCTTCCTCTTCTTCTTCTCTTCTTCTTCTTCTTCTTCTTCTTCTTCTTCTTCTTCTTCTTCTTCTTCTTCTTTTTCTTCTTCTTCTTCTTCCTCTTCTTCTTCTCTTTCTTCTTCTTCCTCTTCTTCTTCTCTTTTTTCTTCTCTTCTTCTTCTTCTTCTTCTTCTTTTTCTTCTTCTTCTTCTTCTTCTTCTTCTTCTTCTTCTTCTTCTTCTTCTCTTCTTCTTCTTCTCTTCTTCTTCTCCTTCTTCTTCTTCGTCGTCCTCCTCCTCCTCCTCTTCCTCCTCCTCCTCCTCTTCCTCCTCCTCCTCCTCCTCCTCCTCCTCCTCCTCCTCCTCCTCCTCCTCCTCCTCCTCCTATCTGTCGTAGTCGTTAAACGCTCGCAATAATAAACTTCGGCCTGTCAAAAAAGGAACTGCCGTTAACCACCTGACAAATCAGTCCCAGCGCATCTGCATCAGGCGCTGATCATTCCATTCAAAAGTGACAGTTGTTATAAAAGCTATACTGACCTTTGCTCTATACCAATAAGCATAACCACCAGCCACATCAATGTTTAACAGGCAGTGGTGTATGACTCGAAAACTCTTAATGCCTTAAGGCCCTAATAATTATTTATTGATCTGTGCTGATTTTAAATATTAAAGCACCCCCGTAGGGATACCAGGGATTTTATTTATAAAATGGAACCTCAACATTTTGCATTCTGTGCTAGGAGTTCCCTCTTTTTCCCTTTCTTTGTTCCTGCATTATTCGTTTTCTTTATGTCACCTCATTTTCGTCTATTTCTATCTTTTTGATCGATTATATGATTTTTTAATCAAAAAAGACGTTTATTACAGATTTTTTAAAATGTATTCCACGCTAAAGTCAGATGTGGTCGTCCTGCTTTGTCAGGTATTTGTGAGGTAAGTCAACGCATTTTAAGTCATACGACAAACAAAAATAGTTGCTGATTAAGCGTTCGATGACGACGACGATGACGACGACGACGACGAAGAAGGAGAAGAAGAAGAAGAAGAAGAAGAAGAAGAAGAAGAAGAAGAAGAAGAAGAAGAAGAAAAACAACAACAACAACAACAACAACAACAACAACAACAAAACAACAACAAAAACAGCAACAACAACAACAAAAAGCGGAAGAAAGTGCAAGGGAATAATAGGGTCATATACCCATTTAGTAGATTTGAAATTGAACAAAAGAAAACAAAAATAGACTACAGCTTTGCAGAATAGTTGAAAATTTAACCCACAAAAAACAGCTTAAACGAGCTAATAAACATGCGTTATTTCTTTCCAAAAAGTCCGAGGTACTTTCCGATGTTTAGATTCTGTGAACAACGAAAGGCAGAAATACAAAAACACCTCTGATAGGATCACAATTGACATGCATTCATTTTTTTTCTAATGTGTTGAAAGTGTCATTATCAAAAATGGTGTGCTACTGTGCATGCACACACACACACACTTACACACTTACACACACACACACACACACACACACACACACACACACACACACACACACACACAACACACACACACACACACACACACACACACACACACATCAGCGTGCATACTGTGCATGCTTGGGGGTTTTCAGTATCTTTGCCGATATCTTTTGTTTTTCTTGTTTTAGTTTTGTTTTCTCTGTCAACTTTTTCATTTTTTCTCTTTACTACGTAAGTTTATGCTTTTTACTGTTGATTACTCATTCATTACTCGTTAATATTTGTGTTTATTAATTTTGGTTTTATAAACTATTGACGAAGAAAACAGACTTATGAGAGGAGAAAAGAAAATAACCACTATGTCTGTATCAGAAATCATGCATGAATCTCTAATATTCTCTCTCTCTCTCTCTCTCTCTCTCTCTCTCTCTCTCTCTCTCTCTCTCTCTCTCTCTCTCTCTCTCTCTCTCTCTCTCTCTCTCTCTCTCTCTCTCTCTCTCTCTCTCTCTCTCTCTCTCTCTCTCTGTGCGTCTCTCTGTGTCTGTCTTTGTCTATCTCTTATTTTTCCTTTTTTTTGATGTCTGCTTTTTCTGTCTCCCTCACGTGTACCTATCATATACTTTATGATTTAAAGTTTATTCATTATTTATTCAGCTACTTATCTATTTTTATTCTTATGTTTCTATTGTTTATTCATGAACAGCACAAGAGTTTTACCAAGATAATACAAAATAGAAACAAACTGTCAACGGTTGGTAAAAGACGGTCACATAAAACATGCAAAATCTCACTACTGGTGAACAAGCTTAGAGCTTGTATCTAAAGAACGAAGAGAGAGAGAAAGAGAGACAGACAGACAGACAGAGACAGAGACAGAGTTGAAGTTGAAATTGGAGATCGTAAAACTGCCCACCCTTAATTCACAAGACGCCGACGGGATTCGAACCCACGACTTCATGGATCCTTGGGACTAAAATTAAACCGGCTTAACCACTGGGCTATAGTAACCGTGTAGCCTGCCCTTCTTAATCCAAGTAAAATGAAATGATGCGGCCACGTTTGTCAGGATTCATCAGCCAAAACCTTGTTGGACTTACTGCTATAAGCCAGCTACTTTTAGGGTCGGTAGCAGAGATTTATTGCATCCTTAAGATTAGAAAAAAAAATCCAAACCGAATCTGACCCTATGACTTCCACGTCATTTAGTGTTATCACTGACATGTGGGTAATGTGTTTTAAAAAATGATGGGACAAGATTGGAGTTATGATAAAACTATAGGCATATGCTCTCATCACAAACTGTATAAAAAAAAGTACATTACTTTATTTCTGTTTTATAAGGACTGTCATCTATATCTATCATCCAGAAATTAACCAGACTCGAAAGAAACAAGCACCTGCTGTGTTTAGCTTTCAATCCCATAATCAGGATCAAATCAATTTGGTCTTGAGAAAAAAAACAGCAGTCAATAGCTGTGCACAGTTTATGTCTTTATAGTAAACCCCATAATCAAACACGAAAATATAGGAACAGCTGGTGAGAATTCAAAAATATACCAAATTAAAGAGAAACAAACAAACGAAAGAACAGGGAACCTAGAAAAGCCGGTTTTACCCAGTCTTAAATGAAAATGTAACCCCACCTCCTAAATGACGTCAGGTGCACCAACCCACAATTCAACATTAAATTTTTACGCTCATTGATTTAAACTTTTTTGGATCATTTCAGGATAATTCAAAGTTTCCCTTTCCACTCAGATTCCACAGGGATGCTTCTTCCTTTCTCAGTCCGTATCAGTTTATACCCTTCAATTACGATCAACGGAGTGGCTTATTCATTTATTTATTATTTTCGCACTGCGTATTTGCCGCTCTCTCTCTGTCTCTCTCTCTGTCTCTCTCTCTCTCTCTCTCTCTCTCTCTCTCTCTCTCTCTCTCTCTCTCTCTCTCTCTCTCTCTCTCTCTCTCTCTCTCTCTCTCTCTCTCTCTTTCTTCTATGTCTCTCTCTGTCTGTCTCTGTCTCTGTCTCTGTCTCTCACTCTCATTCTTTCTCTCTCTGTCTCTGTCTGTCTGTCTGTCTGTCTCTGTCTCTGTCTGTCTCTGTCTCTGTCTCTGTCTCTCTCTGTCTGTCTGTCTGTCTTGTCTGTCTGTCTGTCTGTCTGTCTGTCTTCTCTCTCTCTCTCTCTCTCTCTCTCTCTCTCTCTCTCTCTCTCTCTCTCTCTCTCTCTCTCTCTCTCTCTCTCTCTCTCTCTCTCTCTCTCTCTCTGTTTTTCAGGTTACCATGTTAAATCTTCTCTCGTTCGCTTTACACCATCAGATGTGTCTGGGGAAAATAATGGCAAGTCCTTTCCAGCTCCTCTCGTGCGCCGTACTGCTTGGACTGTAGGGTTATCTCTGTTGGCCACACTTTTTTCCTCAGGTTCCTGAATAGCGTACACCCCTGAAGGATGTCGCCTGTCTGGTTTTCTTTACCACAGGCACACAGGGGAGAAGGAGCAAGTTTCAGTTTTGTAAACATATGGTGATTTAGTCTGTCGTGCCCAGTGTGGAGTCCTAAAATTATGACTTGTTCTTCCCTATTGAGGTGGTGGTAGTCATCTTTTTCTTCTCTAGGTCAGGCCATAGAATTGATGATCGCCTTCTTTTCATAGAAGGTGGGGCTGCTTTCGCACTATTCTTTCTGTGCCCCTTGTTTTGCAAGTTCACCAACCTTGTCAATCAATTCATTTCTCATTTACTAGTTACTGTATTTGTATA
>CM060330.1:50734432-50736932 GCA_030674155.1 Stramonita haemastoma
AGGAGAGGAGAGAGAGAGAGAGAGAAGGGGGGGGGGGAGGAAGGGAGGGAGGGAGGAAGGAATTATTTTTTTCGTCGGTTCTGTAGTTTTGTTCTATGAAGAACGTATTATTGAACAAAAAGGCCCCTACCACATATTACATTGAACTCCTACAATGATATCTTGGGGTTTAAAAACATAGTAAGAACGTTCCCTCTTTAAAATCTCTGTTCTCCTGACATTGAATTACATCTTGTTATATCATTACGTTACCTTACCTAGAGGTGATACCATTACTTATGTGGTCGTTCTATGGAGCAAGATGTTAGAGACCTAAGCTTCTCCAGTGGCCAACATTTTGAGAGCGGTGCCCATCTCCTCTCCCTTACTGCTTTACCCTCCCTGACCCTAAAGAATGCAGGTAACCATTCACAGCTGGGTTAACCGGAGGACTGTACTGAAGCCAAGGAATGCAAACAGGAATCCATCTACCTGCTACAACTTTTAATGTTGCTTCACCTTAGCTTGTGGAAAGAGAGTGCTTTGACCACTGAGCTATCCCTTTCCCTACATCATTTTACATTATAATTATTATATCACATCGCACTACACTGCCCAACGTGGTATTCCATAATCTTCTCAACCGGGGAGACACCATGGATGACTTGAAAAGCAGCTTTCTCCGTGTGTCTGTTTTTCACCTTTTCATATGGATCGGTGGTCTGGAGGTAACACGTCGGACTAGAAAGCGAAAAGTGTGGGTCGGAGTGTGCGGTGGTTTAAATCCCGTTTGGGCCCAAAATTGTCATCCCCAACCATTAGACCATGAGTAGCGGTCTGGGCATTATTCTTAAGGATGAGACAATAAACCGAGGTCCCGTGTGTTTTATATCATTACTTAGCGCACGTAAAAGAACCCACGACAACAAGAGGGTTGTCCCTGGCAAAATCCTGTAGAAAAAAGCCACTCTAATAGGGAAACAAATACAGTTGCAGACAGAAAAAGATATGGGTATGCGCTGCACTTGTGGCGACGCGCTCTTCCCGAGGAGAGCAGCCCGAATTTCACGCAGAGAAATCTGCTGTGACATAAACTGGTATAAAACAGACTAAAAATGAATAGCTCCTCTGAGCCTCAGGCGTGGCTATTGTGAGACAGTTCCATGTTCTTTCTCGTTTTCTTCTTCCTCTTATTCTCTTTCCTAGCCCTTAGTCTCACAGGGAGGGCTGTCTCTGGAAAACCATTTTGATCGTCAGATGTGTCCATACCACTTTTGGTTTTGCCTGATGACCACAGCCAAGAAAAGTTTTACTGTTTCTGTTCCTCATTTCTTTGGTTTTTTGGGGTACTATGATCTGTGCAAAGAAAACACTAATTGAAACTTCTGGTTCCTCAGTCTGATGTTTCTGGGGTTTTTTATTATTCATTTTGATTAGAAAGAGATGTAGCACGTTGTAAAATCATAGCTGAAGTTTAAAAAAAAACTTTATAATCTTTCAAGTATAGGAATGTGCCAGATGGATAACAGCTTTAACAGAAAAGTACTTTTTTAAAAACCCCAATCAAATCAGTCTTAATGTGAAGAATACAAAAAGACTGAACATCTTCCTCCACTTAGATTGAATCTGTGTCAATCAGCATGCAATTTGCATCACGAACCAAAAGGAATTTTGCGTATTTTGTTTTACTTCAGAGAGTGCTGTTGCAACTGCTGTTGCTATTGCTGCTGCTGCTGCTGCTGCTGCTACTGCTGCTACTGCTGCTACTAATGCTGTAATATGTGTTATTGTGGTAGAGTTTGTGGTGTTTCTGCTACTGGTTCTGTTGCTGCTGCTTCTGCTGTCAAATATAGCTATTTGATGTCTTGCTTGTGTTTCCAAAACAATGTTTTTAGAAAGCAATATTATTTCAAGCCTGTTTTCAGCATCACTAAATGCAATTTTAGGAACTGAAACAAGCCTTGTTCATTGCCGTCCTAAAAAGAATATGGTCTGGTCTTTCTTTAGCGTCCCGTTACAATTCTTGGATCCAAGATGTATCTGGGCTGGCACTTTTTTTATTTTTTATTTATTTATTCTTTTTATATCGAGGATGATGGAATAAGCACTCTTGCACTTGTGTAACATCTAGTCTCTGTGTGTATGCAGTTTTGTAAATCGTGTCATCTGTTCTGGCACTGTCATTTATGTATGCTTGTGTGTGTATGTGTGTTTGTGTGTATTTATGTGTTTGTATGTGTGTGTATGTGTGTGTGATGAGTGTGTGTGTATGTGTGCATATGTGTGTGTGCGTGTGTATAAAAGAGTGTGTGATAACAGTAACCTATATTTTTGCAGCTTGGGACAGCCATGTGGCCTGCAGAGATTTCCGTTTCTTCTTTATCAAATTCTGAATGCATCATGTCCTGAAAGATTTTTGTTTTTGCATATTCTGATTTTATCAACAACAAAAAACAACAGCTAAAATAGATTTTTACACTTATATGCCGAGATGATATTTGAAGAATGATAAAATCACACA
>CM060330.1:50746932-50771932 GCA_030674155.1 Stramonita haemastoma
TTCTCTCTCCCACTCTCTTAGTCTACCTCTCTCTCTGTCTCTCTCTCTCTGTCTCTCTCTGTGTCTGCCTGTCTGCCTGTCTGTCTGTCTGTCTGTCTGTCTGTCTGTCTGTCTGTCTGTCTGTCTGTCTGTCTGTCTGTCTGTCTGTCTGTCTCTCTCTCTCTCTCTCTCTCTCTCTCTCTCTCTCTCTCTCTCTCTCTCTCTCTCTCTCTCTCTCTCTCTCTCTCTCTCTCTCTCTCTCTCTCTCTCTCTCCAAAGAATAGAAAATAAAAGGCTCGACCAGCTAGCGTAGCAGACGAAAAAATGCCTACCTAATTAATCCTTGCCGATTTTTTATCGAAAATCTATTTGTACTTTCAGTCATCTTGGCTCTTCGGCAAAATAGGCCTACTTTCTTTTCTAAAACTCCTACTCTTTTTAAACGTTTACTACATGTAAGTCTTTAATGGACGCAGCGGCAAAATTAAACTTAAATCTCTCTGCATGTGTATACCTTTCTACCTTCAACTTATTAATAGGTGGAGTTGTGATCTAGAGGTAACATACCTGCATAGAAAGGAAAACAAACCAAGTTTGAAGTGTGTGAGACAGAGACAGAGTGACAGAGAGACAGAGACTGACACAGAAACAGATTCAGACAGACAAACACAGACAGACAGACACAGACAGAGAAAGACAAAGAGATAGATAGATAGATAGATAGATAGATAGATAGATAGATAGATAGATAGATAGATAGATAGATAGATAGATAGATAGATAGATAGATAGATAGATAGATAGATGGATAGATAGATTATAATGGATATTCATACAACACTGACAAACTAATCAGTCAGTATTTTGGCTTCTGCTGCAGACTCTGACGTTCCTGCCCAGCTAACTATTCCGCTGCTGCTCATCTCATCATGACTGCAGCAACCGTATCCACACTGATGATTTCGCTTCATCAGGGCCACAAGTCCATCTCTCCTCATGGTAGGTAGACATCAGGCCACCAACCTGTAGGGCACTCCACTGTTTCCTGATCATTGCTGTAATGCTGATTAGTAAGACATGTTCCGAAAATATTTATAATAATAATCATTAGGTTGTGATCTGTATGTATATTTATAGATACATAAATGGAGCTCTAGGGGATGGGGCAGCTTAGTGGTCAGAGCACTCGCTTTCCTCAAGTAAAGGTTAAATAGTATTGATCGTGGTTTACTAAGTGGATGGGTGACCGTTTGCGCGCTTTGGCTTCAGTAATTCCCCCAGTTCTCCAAGCTGTAAATGGGTACCTGTCCTTTTTAGGGTCAGGGAAGGTGAAGCAGCGAGGGAGAGGAGATGGGCGCCGCCCTCAACATGCTGGCCCCTAGAGAAGCCGAGGTCTCAGATGTTTACCTCCCCTGCGACTGCCTAGCTTATGGGACACCTTTACCTTTTAAATGAATCCAACTTTATACTTCCATTCTGTCTAATATGTTCATAGCAAGTAAACACTGGGTAGGAGGGGGCAAGGGTAAACAAAGCACCCAAAAAGATGATTCTAAGATTGTATTTTTTTCTTCAGCTATAACACCAGGGTTCACCAATATTGACATGCTTAGTATACAACCGTGTTCTCACCATTAAAGGGTAGCTACATCTCAACTTGCGGGGATACTCTACGGATTAAACTTGCGTCGTTCCACCCACGTACTAACGCACTAACCATAGCGGAAAAGCTACTGGTACAATATGGTACTTTTTGTTATACCATTTATCAAAAGCATAATAACAAGTTTCAACGTTTGAAAAAGAAGTGGTAATCATTTTCATTTACACATTTTTTTCAAAGCAGTATCCATTTTACCATAAATGATGAATTTTGCAGTGTAATACGTTGTCAAACATAAACAAATGTTATACCAAATCGAGAACATCTTGTGCACACGATAAAACATGTTCCGCTATTCGGAAGAATAAGTAATTATGTGCCGGTAGGAACGGGTGTCAAAATTTACAAAACTGCATACACACGGGGACTGAGTGGAAAAAAGCACACGAGTGCTTATTATATTATTCTATTTTAAAAAATACATAAATAAGAAAAGAAATGATAAATAGATATGTAAATAATTCATAATAAATAAATAAATAAATTATATCTATACTAACCTACGATACAAGTAAAAGTAACAGTGAAAAATCCTCTGTTCTCATGATTCTACGAGTATAGTACTCTTTTCATCTACTATTCTTCGATCTTAAATTTTGCTGAGGAAGAAAAGAAAGAGATCCCCTTGGTGGGTAGGCTAGGGCTAAAGCTTTGGATCGTTACGGGCCAATTTCCTGAAACCCAGTGTCTACTCACTTTAGTCCCTTTCTGTGACCTAAGCCCCGTAGTCTCTGAAAGGCTAAGCATTCATGCAAAGAATGAAAACTTGTAAGTAGAAATTGACCCAATGTTAGATTTTTGGATTTAGCCAGTGAGAAAAAAAGCGTGTTATTTCTTGCTTTATGTAGCTTTGTAAACATCTGTGTTGTCTTGTTGTTAGCTGCCGCTGGGTCTGTCTCTCTGTCTGTCTATATCCGCTGGTGTACGTCTGTCTGTCTATCTGTCTGTCTGTTTGTCTGCCTGTCTGACAGACTATTTGTCTGTCTCTGTCTACATCTGCTTGTCTATATATGTTTGTCTATCTGTCTGTTTGACTTGTCTGTGTTGTCTTGGTTTGTCTGTCTATCCCCATCCTTTCTCTTGTTTCCTTTTATTTGCGTGCGCGCGCGCGCGTATTTGTGTATGTGTGTTTGTAGGAGTGTGTGCTTGTGTTTGTGAGAGAGAGAGAGAGATGGTGTGTATATGGGTTTGTGAAAGAGAGAGAGAGAGAGAGAGACGGGGGGGGGATATAGAGACAGAGAGACACAGAGAGGGAGAGAGATACAGAGAGACACGCAGGCACAGACAAAAAATAGACATATTGAAAACAATGACCGATAAAGAAAAAGGCATAGAAAGTAACAGCGCCAGAGGCAGACAGGACCTGAAAGGCAGTATTCCATATCAGTATTATTTCCTGGACAGACAATAAAAAAGATGCTTAAAAAGCCTGGGTCTTCTTGTCACAATGCAAGCTGACAGGAAAATAAGCAGTTGAAGATGTATACGAATCAATTTACGTATCAATTTAATGGCAATACCCTGATTATGTTGCATCTGGATTTCTGAATGGAAAAACAACATCCTTCTGTATTTTTCTTCCTTCTTCTTCTTGTTCATTTTACTTTTCTTGTTCTTGCTCTTCTTGTTCTTGTTCCTGTTCTTGTTGTTGTTGTTGTTGTTGTTGTTGTTCTTCTTCTTCTTCTTCTTCTTCTTCTTTCTTCTTCTTCTCTTCTTCTTCTTCTTCTTCTTCTCTTCTTTCTGCTTCTTCTTCTTCTTCTTCTTCTTCTTCTTCTTCTTCTTCTTCTTTCTTCTCTCTCTTCTTCTTCTTCTTCTTCTTCTTCTTCTTCTTCTTCTTCTTCTTCTTTCTTCCTCTTCTTCTTCTTTTTGAATTCTTCTTCTTCTTCTTTGCATTCTTCTTCTTCCTCTTCTTCTTCTTCTTTGAATTCTTCTTCTTCTTCTTTGCATTCTTCTTCTTCCTTCTTCTTCTTCTTTTTATTCTTCTTCTTCTTCTTCTTCTCTCTCTTCTTCTTCTTCTTCTTCTTCTTCTTCTTCTTCTTCTTCTTCTTCTTCTTCTTCTTCTTCTTCTTCTTCTTCTTCTTCTCTTCTTCTTCTTCCTCTCTTCTTCTTCTTCTTCTTCTTCTTCTTCTTCTTTTCTTTTCTTCTTCTTCTTCTTCTTCTTCAAATTACTGCTGTTGCATCTCCTATGAGCGAACATAGTTGTGCTGCCTTAACACACCTGGCAAGTCAGACCCAGCGTGTCTGACCTCGGCATGGGAGAAAACTGTTCTCTTTTAAGTCTTTTTTACGGAAAAAAGGAGAATGGACTTAAAATGGAAAAAAAGAGCAGCAGAGAGAAAAGATAAACAGGGCTGTACCGATGAGACAGATGCAAAAGAGGGATATATCCTAGCAAAGAATTTCCAGAAGGTGAGGATGCTATTGATACTTACAGCCCCCTAGGCATTCCCACTGTAAATTACATTCTTTTTCTCTCGACTAAGCATGTGTTAGAGTAGCATTCGTTTATTGTAGTTTTTTATTTTGTTTTTTCCTTAACTTAATGTATTGATGTGCATCATTATGCATTATCTTGTCAAACAGCGTGTTGCAGTTTGCTTGTATTTAATTCATCCTTCGGATGAGACTATAACCCGCGGGTCCGTGTGTGAACGCCCGCGAAACATCTTGAGTACACGTTAAATCCTGTTCCGCTTTTCGTAAGGGTAGGCCATCGTGTGCCAGTGGGAACAGGTGACATTTACAAAACTGCATTCACACGGGGAATTGACGTTAAAAAGCACAAGATAGCTTATTCCATTATCCTCGATATAAAAGATTTTTAAAAAATTAAATAATAATTCAATCCCTGTCTTAACACCCATATGGTCATTCAGACTAGGAACTGTATTCTGTCTCACATTCAAACTTAAGAAATAGTGCAAGACACTTAAGTATGTACTGATTTAAACGTTTAACTGTATAAGTGAGTTAAAAGAGAATAAGGCGCTATACGAAAAGCTTTCTATAGAAAATGTTATATAAAATGATATAATTTATATATATGTGACGCTCCACCACATAATGAGACGGAGTGCACACGAGATCAATTTTGAGTTATTGACATGTTATTAATGTGCAATAAAGTGGCTATCAAATACAAAAAACAGATTGAAAATCGGACAATTCTGTGCCACATTATTACAAATTGAAATGATAGACTGCAGGATGTGACAAAATGAGAAACGGGCAAGTTTATTTTAGTAACAGGTTGTCAGAATGAGTGCTTTGGTATTTTCAAAACACATTTAAAAGCAAAAGGAATAAAAATGATACCTTGATATTTCATTATAAGATAAATAAACAGATCTAGTTTAATAATCAATCAAAATCTCAAAATTGACAGCTTGACCCCCCGCCTGCCTTTAAAGGCTCCTAGCGCAAAATTGGGTAATGTGCTAAGCGACTCATTTCGTGGTGGAGCGCCACATATATAAACATATATTCATGTATATATATGTATGTATATAATATTATATATATATGTGTGTGTGTGATTGTATGTGTGTAAGTGTGCGTGTGCGTGTGCGTGTGTGTATGTTTAAGTGTGTGTGTGTGTGCGTATGTGGAAAGAAAGAAAAAATATACACAGAAAACTACTCAGAGAGAAAAGACCAGAGTCACCAACAAACAGACAAGGAAAGAGAGAGAGAGAGACAGATAAGAAATGATGATTCCTTGTCAGCAATATATGTGCCAGAGACAGAGAAAATATGAGTAGTCTGCCCCTTCTTTTATTACTCGTTGTTGTTATCAGAACAAATATATCGATGTCTGTGTGTGTTTCGGCGTGGGGGGGGGAGGAGGGGCGGGCGGTTGTTGGTGGTGGTGGTGGTGGCGGTGGTTGTGTGTGTGTGTGTGTGTGTGTGTGTGTGTGTGTGTGTGTGTGTGTGTGTGTGTGTGTGTGTGTGTGTGTGTGTGTGTGTGTGTATGTATGTGTGCGTGCCTGTGTGTGTGTTTGTATATGTGTCAGTTTTTGTGTTTGGCTGGCTGTCTGTCTGTCTGTCTCTGTGTATGTGTATGTGTTTTGTGTGTGTGTTTGTGTGTGTGTGCACGCGTTCACAATCGTGTGTGTGTGAAAGGGAGAGAAAAAGAGAGAAGAGAGAGAGAGAGAGAGAGAGAGAGAGAGAAGAGAGAGAGAGAGAGAGAAAGAGAGACAGACAGACAGACAGACAGACAGACAGACAGACAGACAGACATACACACACATACACACACAGACACAGAGAGATAGAGAGTAAGAAAGAGAAAGAATGTGCCATATTTTCAGCGAAGAATCCAAAAGCCAGACAGGAAAGAAATCAAAGAAAGAAGAAAAAGACCTACAGAGTGGTAGTTGCGAAATCAGAACTCAATTGGTGGTACCCCTTGAGACATAATTTTCTTGGGAGAAAACTGATATATGTACAGCAGGGCTTTTCTTTTGTTTCGACTGCTTGTGGCCATAGCAGATGAAAGAATAATCAATTATTATCTTTATTCGTCACACATTCCAGATTATCTTACAATTGAATTTTTGAAGTAACAAATACAACAAGCTTCTTGTTCTTGTTGTTTTTGTTCTTCTTGTTCTTCTTGATCTTGATGTTGTTGTTGCTGCTGTTGTTCTTGTTGTTGTTGTTGTTGTTGTCTTCTTCTTCTTCTTCTTCTTCTTCTTCTTCTTCTTCATCTTCTTCTTCTTCTTCTTCTTCTTCTTCTTCTTCTTCTTCTTCTTTTTAGTCAACATCATAATACAAAATCGACTTTTCATATCAAACGCATAAGCAGATTTATAATCACTTTCTTTCTTTTTATTCTTTTATAGCTTTTATCAATTAATGCGTCTTGCAAAAAAAAAAAAAACCAAAACGTTGACTCACAATACATTTACAGAATATATATGTCGGCATTATTTGTTCAGTTAAGGTAAATATTATCTATACCCAGCCCTCCCCCCCCCCCCCCCCCCCCACACACACACATACACCTCATACGCCCAACCAGCAATTACATCCTGTCGGGGATAGGAAAGAGCGGACTATGTTTATGTATCATAATATTTACTTTGCAGGGATTCTGAGAGGCCTATATATAATTATGAGCAGTGTGTGTATACTAAGTGTAGTCTTTACTGGGTCTTCTTTCATCTCAATGTGGCTCTGTGTGTGGGGGGGGGGGGAGGGGGGAGTGTGTGTGTGTGTGTGTTTGTGTGTTTGTATGTGTGTGTACGTGTGTGTGTGTGTGTGTGGTCTGTGTGTGTGTGTGTGTGTGAGTGTGTTTGCCAGTGTATGTGGGTGTTTAAAAAGTGTGTTTGCAAGAAGACAATATATTGGTCCCTTCTTAGTAAATATTTAAAAAATTAGATACAGATGCTACTGCATATGATGTATGATTTTTTAAAAAGTACCTAAGAAGAAAACTAAGAAAAAGCTAAGAGAAAAAAAGAAATGTATTGCACTATCCTTGGATAAATAATAATATTTTTTCACTTAATAGATAAATGTTTTGCAACAGAACGTTGATTCACAACGCTTTGCCAAAACATGTCGGCAATACTTGTCTATATAAATATATATGTATATATTATATACGTGAATATATATATATATATATAATATATATATATATATATATATATATATATATATATAATATATATATATATATATATATATATATATATATTCCTCCCATTTTCAATTGTTTCAAGTTGGGAAGGCACACAGAGACGACATTTATGTAGCATACATGATTTGCTTTGTTGAGCTTCTCAGACGCCTCAACATCTCAGAAGTATGTATCTTCTGTAGCAGTACTCTCTACAAGGAATTATTTCATCTTTGTGTGGCTCTGCATGTGTGTGTGTATATGTCTGTGTTTCCGTGCGCGCGTGCGTGCGTGCAGAAGTAGATTGATGTGTACATCTTTACGATCATTTGACTTAATCTGTTCACTATACCTCATTCTGGGAAGTGTTTCCTGGAATCAGTATACCAGAGGGTTTATGAAATATGGGATGATGATTTTTTTGGTGTAAACTGAACCTTGTATTTCCAACAAACGCACACATATAAATATACACAAACACAAACACAAACACACACACACACACACACACACACACACACACACACACACACACACACACACACACATACACACACATACACACAGGGGGAACGGATAGCCTAGTGGTCAGAACATTGCGCTGTTAATTTGACGACCCGGGTTCGAGTCCAGTCGAGGAGATTTTTCTCCGGGAGTTAACATCAGTGCTGACTCCACTCTCCCCAAAAGTCCTTCGGATAAGACTTTAAACCGAGGCCCCGTGTGCGAACGCACGCAGAACATCTTGCGCACACGTTAAATCCTGTTCCGCTTTTCGTAAGAGTAGGCCATCGTGTGCCGGTGGGAACAGATGACAATATTTACAAAACTGTATACACACGTGAACCGGAAGAAAAAAAAAGCACATGGTTGCTTATTTTGTTATCGTCGATATAAAAGAATAAATAAACAAATAGAAATATAAAAGAAGAAATAAATAAACACACACACAAACATACACACGCGCGCGCGAGTGCGCGCGCGCGAGTGCGCGCGCGCCTACGCGCTAACACATGCGCACAAAATCTGTTTGTCTGTGTGAGTCTCTGTCTGTCCGTCTGAGTCTGTCTGACTGTCCGTCTGTCTGAATGTATGTATGTATTTATGTATGTCTCTCTCTCTCTCTCTCTCTCTCTCTCTCTCTCTCTCTCTCTCTCTCTCTCTCTCTCTCTCTCTCTCTCTCTCTCTCTCTCTCTCTCTCTCCCATCCCTCCTGCCCTCTGCTGATTTCAGTGACCATCTGGTGGTGTACTTCATGTCCAGCAGAAGGTAAGGTAAGGGTTGGAGATTTCTCCTGCTTCAATTACAGCTGGACACATGAAGCTGGTCAGACTATCGACCTACACGTGGAGCACGTTCTCTCTCTCTCTCTCTCTCTCTCTCTCTCTCTCTCTCTCTCTCTCTCTCTCTCTCTCTCTCTCTCTCTCTCTCTCTCTCTCTCTCTCTCTCTCTCTCTCTCTCTCTCTCCATATATGTCTCTGTCTGTGTATGTCTGTGTGTTTGTTTGGGTGTCTGTTTGTGAGTCTGTGCGTCTGTGTGTTTTCTCTCTCTCTCTCTCTCTCTCTCTCTCTCTCTCTCTCTCTCTCTCTCTCTCTCTCTCTCTCTCTCTCTCTCTCTCTCTCTCTCTCTCTGTCTCTCTCTCTCTCTGTCTCTGTCTCTCTGTCTCTCTCTCTGTCTCTCTCTCTCTCTGTCCTCTCTCTCTCTCTCTCTCTCTCTCTCTCTCTCTCTCTCTCTCTCTCTCTCTCTCTCTCTCTCTCTCTCTCACCTGCCCCCCCTCTCTCTCCCATACACACATTCCCTCTCTTTCTCTCTCTCTCTGTCTCTTTGTCTCTGTCTCTCTGTCTCTGTCTCTTTCTCTGTCTGTCTGTATCTCTGTCTCTCTAGCTCTCTCTCTCTCTCTCTCTCTCTCTCTCTCTCTCTCTCTCTCTAACATACATTCTCTCTCTCCATCTTCCTCTCTCTATTTATCACTCTGCCTGTCTGCCTGTCTGCCTGTCTGTCTGTCTGCCTGCCTGTCTGCCTGCCTGTGTGTCTGTGTGTGTGTGTGTGTGTGTGTGTCTGTGTCTGTGTCTGTGTCTGTGTGTCTGTGTGTCTGTCTGTCTGTCTGTCTGTCTGTCTGTCTGTCTGTCTGTCTGTCTGTCTGTCTGTCTGTCTGTCTCTCTCTCTCTCTCTCTCTCTCTCTCTCTCTCTCTCTCTCTCTCACTCTCTCTCTCTCTCCTCTCTCTCTCTCTCTCTCTCTCTCTCTCTCTCTCTCTCTCTCTCTCTCTCTCTCTCTCTCTCTCTCTCTCTCTCTAGCTCGCTCGCTCTCTCTCTCTCCCCCTCACGTCAGGCAAAATCATACGAAACAACAGTTATGATTTCTACCCGTCCGTGAACAAAATGTTACACAACCTTATTTCAGCACAAAAAACAACGCAAAACAAATAGAAGCCCTCAGATGATGCGAAATACACGAACTAGGGCCAGAAAATGAATTGAAAACTGCAAAAAAGTGTGGACTGGAAAGTTGAGAGAATAGTACTTAGTGTCTGTGACTTAAGGTTTTTTTGTTTTTTTTACCAACATTGTTATATAGCAGGATATAACATCTTGTTTCCTCTGAACACAGTTATCACAGTCATTCTGGAATAACGTCTTGTTCTTCTTGTTCTTCTTATTTCTCTCTCTCTCTCTCTCTCTCTCTCTCTCTCTCTCTCTCTCTCTCTCTCTCTCTCTCTCTCTCTCTCTCTCTCTCTCTCTCTCCTCTCTCTCTCTCTCTCTCTCTCTCTCTCTCTCTCTCTCTCTCTCTCTCTCTCTCTCTCTCTCTCTCTCCTCTCTCTCTCTCTCTCTGCCTCATACCTTTTTTTTTGTTTTATCTGTCCATTTCTCTGTTTCTTTCTCTTGTCTGTCTCTCTGTTTGTCGGTCGGTCGGTCTGCCTCTCTGTCTGTCTCTGTCTGTCAGTCTCTACGATTTTCTCCCTTTTTTTCTCTTTGTGTTTCACCCTCTTGCAAGCCACTGCCTCTAAGATTACAAGGACACACTTTTTTCAATATGGTTATCAATCTAGGCCTACCAATTAGCAAGTACTCATTTGGAAATGCAATAAATCCGATAATATTTAGAAAGAAGGTTTTCGACGGAGTTGAGAAATCTTGCGAGAACAGAAAAATGACGAAGATCGTAAACCAGCATGCACACAGGTGTCGTGTTTAGACACCATCCCTGAGGGGGAAATAATTAATGGGTAGGCGCTGCACTTGTGGCGACGCGCCCTCTCCGGGGAGAGCAGCCCGAGTTTCACGCAGATAAATCTGCTGTGACATAAAGTGGTATAAAATAAAAAATAAAATAAATAAAAAGAACGCGGAAACCCCTAGGCTACAGTCATAATTTCCACCGTACAACTACAGCCTAGATATAAAAGTTTGGAGATGGTAGCATATTTTTTATCGTAGCCATTGAACTTTATTTAGCAGTAAACGTTTGATAAAAGCAATATCATTTATGAAGGGAGAAGTTGCCATTCATAGAATGTGGCTTTCATCTAATGTAGATGTGTACATTTGCAGGTAAGCGAGCAGGCGTTTGCGCACACACCCTACACATACACACACACGTACACACACACGCACGCACACACACACACATACGTAGGCACATTCACACAGACCCATACACAGACGCACAGACATACGCGCGTGCACGCATATACACTTATTTTGAAACCCGTCCCACTTTTTGGAAGAATAGGCTATTTTGTGCCGGTAGGAACAGATGACAAAAATTACAAAGCTGCATACATAAGGGGACTGGATGTAAAAAGCACGCAAAAGCTTGTTATATTATCCTCGAAATAAAAGAATGAATAAAAAAAATAATAATACAAAACATTCACTGTCTCATGACAATGATTTCAATGCGCCATTCTCCTGCAACCTGTAATATTATTGAGTGTTCACTTTTTGTTTGCTTTTATTTTTTCTTTGTATTCTTAAGAAACAAATGGTTGTTGAATGTTTGAATTCAATGCATCTGTTTTGAGCAGAATTGCAATTAGTTATGTGGATTGCTTTCCAATGCTCCGACATTATCTCGCAAAACTAATCTGCAGAAATTGAATACGTTTTCTTGACTGTCTGTTTCTTTGAGGTATTTACCTCCTCCTCCTCCTCCTCCTCCTCCTCCTCCTCCTCCTCCTCCTCCTCCTCCTCCTCCTCCTCCTCCTCCTCCTCCTCTCTCAGTCTCTGTCTCTGTCTCTGTCTCTGTCTGTCTGTCTGTCTGTCTGTCTGTCTGTGTCTCTGTGTCTCTGTGTCTCTGTGTCTCTGTCTGTCTGTCTGTCTGTCTGTCTGTCTGTCTGTCTGTCTGTCTGTCTGTCTGTCTGTCTCTCTCTCTCTCTCTCTCTCTCTCTCTCTCTCTCTCTCTCTCTCTCTCTCTCTCTCTCTCTCTCTCTCTCTCTCTCTCTCTCTCTCTCTCTCTCTCTCTCTCTCTGGAGCCGTGATATGGACTATAACTGTAAGTATGCACTACACACAAAGCAGACAACGCACGGTTAGATTTTTATTGACCAAAAAACTAACCCTTTTACATATCAATAACATACCTTCTGTATGTATAGCATATGCCAAACGTGTACAGTCAAAACAAAGAAAATAATACCCCCTGCCAGCAATAGCACTACCATCATCGTTCCTCCAGGAGTGCTTAGCCTCATCTATAGAGCTGATTTGCTGCCAGTCATGGGCAGGCTGCTCATTAGCTAATGATAAAGCATTGTATGATGACAGTGTCTGTTGTGACATAGCCACCGGTCGGCATGAACTGACAGGAGAGATACAGACATGCTGTGTGCTCGCTCTTCTTCTTCGTCATCATCGAACGCTCAGACAGCAACTACTGTTGTCTGTCATTTGAGTAAAACACATGTTGCATCGCTGTAAAGCGCTTGCCAAATCAGGCGCAGCGCATACGACTTCAGCGTTGGTGAAAATGTTTATCTTTAAGTTGTTTTTTTTTTCTAAAAAAGAAAACGGCAAGAGATTGGACCAAGAAGGCAGAAAATAGCAAGAAAGAGGTGACAGTAAGAAAATGAAGAAGGCAAAAACAGAGGAATAAAACTGAGCGAAATTCTAGCACCGTAAAGGTGGCGATGATATTTACGCTGATGGGATCCCAGCTGATAGCAGCATTTCCATAGGGGAGTTTTGTGTTCAACTGTGACTAATACAAAGCAGGGTGAAGTGAGGGTGTATGTATGCCTGTTGGCCCAGTGTAAAAGGGTTATGATAATGTTAGACTAAAATGTTAGCGCGTTAGTGACAGCACAAAACGTGCTTCAGTGGATTACAGAACCATATTGATATTTCAGTGTAAAGACTGATTATGCTTGTTGATGGTGCGAGTGCGGGAGAATGAACACTGATGTTCTGGGCATGATAAAGTTCACTTGTAAGTCCAACAGGTCTACCAGATATACAAGTATAATATTATGGCATTTGTGTGTATAACATTTCTATTTGCCAGACTGTCTGTCTGTCTGTTTGTCCATCTCTCTCTCTCTCTCTCTCTCTCTCTCTCTCCTCTCTCTCTTCTCTCTCTCTCTCTCTCTCTCTCTCTCTCTCTCTCTCTCTCTCTCTCTCTCTCTCTCTCTCTCTCTCTCTCTCTCCTCTCCCTCTCTTTTTCCCTCTCCTCTCTCTCTCTCTTCTCTGCATCTCCCCCTCTCTCTCCCTCTCTCAATCTGTCTCTTGTGGTCAGATTTGTCACTTCTCTAATATTGACCGTCTCTAAATCTTGTCCAGTAAGCAAACTGTCATTGTTTACCCTTCAGTTCTATCCGTGCCTGCAAGTCCTTGGTCAGTCACGTAGTGCTGTGTCTTTTACCGGAAATAACCCTTCCCAAACTAAGTAGGAGTGATGCCCCTTAGTTTCTATGTCGCGTGCTGGCTAGCAATCCTTCTAGGCCATACAACATGGTATCTAAATCCTACTTCAAACATTGCACTAGCTCTTTGACAAATATAAAAAAAATTCCACAAAATTCTTGATATCTTTTCAACTTGGGGTTTCCAAAACGAAACAGTACCCTGGTAGCTGGGCTTTTTGTTATTTTTCTTTCATAGCCTTTAGGAAATGTTCTCTTTTCTTGTTGCTTCGTTCTCCAGCTAGATCTCTGGGAGTTTTCAGCAATGGTGAAATGTTTGTGTATGCAACCGTTTTTTGTCCATCATTGAAAAAGCGGCATTCCGACTTTTGGAATAAAATCCTAACACAAAACTTAACACAAATAGTCTACTCTTCCACAAGATTGAACAGATTATTACGTTTGTACAGAATGTTCTACGCGTTTTAATACTCCGAGCCGAACTTTATTAAGTAAAAATGAAAAAAGTAAAGGTGTCCCATAACATATTTTGTGGTCATAGGGTAGCGAGGCATCAAATATCTCAGCTTCTCTAGGGGCCAGCATATTGAGGGCGGCGCCGATATCCTCTCCCTCGCTGCTTCACCTTCCCTGCCAATAAAGACAGCAGGTACCTATTTACAGCTAGGTGGACTGGGGGGGCTTTACTGAAGCCATGTTGCGCAAACGGTCACCCATCTAACTTGTAATTACACTCAATGCTGCTAAACCATAGCTTAGTAAATCTAGTGCTTGGATCACTGAGCTACCCCCTATACAAAGTTTAAAAAAGTAAAAAGGTAAAGATGTCCCATGATTTATGTGGTCGTAGGGAAGAAAGGCATCAAATATCTCAGCTTCTCCAGGGGCCAACATATTGAGGGCGGCACCTATATCCTCTCCCTCGCTGCTTTACCCTCCTTGCCAATAAAGACAGCAGGTACCCATTTACAGCTGGGTGGACTGAGGGGACTATGCTGAAGCCAAGGCGCTAAAACGGCAGCCCATTCAATGGGTAACCACTCTCGATGCGGTTTAAATTTGGCTGGAGGCAAACGAGTGCTCTGACCGCTGAGGTATCCCATGTCCTAGGTTTATAGTCATATCTAAATGACTTATGAGGGAGTAGAGACAGTATTAATGCTAACCCCAGGGAGTAAAATCGCCGCGAAGATGCGGGGGTGGTCTCAATCAAGGCTCAATTCCTGGTCGTCAAACTGGAAAGTAAACACTCCCAACTACTGTGCTATTCTGCCACCCCCACCCAACATACACACACACACACACACACACACACACACACACACACACACACACACACACACACACACACACACACACACACACACACACACACACCTCATTTTTGTTTTGACCGATAAATACTTTTTTGTTTCACAAAGAGTCATTCAAGTCTAAACCGAATATGTTTGTTGCCTAGAAACACCATAGTTGTCATGCAGAACAAGTATGCAGTTTAGCTCAGTTATCTCATCTGGGGATATCATTGGGAGTTTAGAAGTACACAGTGGGTGCAAGTTTTGCGTGTATGGCTGCTTACAAATAGCACATTATGCAAACACCTTGTCATATTCTGAATGTTTCCCCTACTTTCAGAGTGAGCATAGAATGTTGGTTTAAAAGTCGGATTCTGGAGTTCTTTTGAATATGATGACAGTCTTTATTCAAATTTTGCAGAGAACTTTCACTCCACTCTGATTCAAACTACTACACAAAAAAGAATGCTATGTTGTCAGATGTTTCTCTCGGGAGAAAGTGCAAAATGCATATAGGTCATGTTGTGGAGTTGTAATGCATAGTAATGTGCATCTTAACCGCCTAACTAGGTAACAATAGTTGGAGTTTAACATCATGTATCACATCCCTAAGCTAAGACTTTCCATTTTCGAGGTTTTTTACAAATGCGTAATAGAAAGGAGCATATCATAAAACAACCTGGTACAGTAATATATACATATAATATATATATGTATATATATATATATACATATATATATAAGTATGCATATATAATACAAACAGATAGAGATAGAGGCAGACAGACAGAAAAAGAAACAGAGAGACATGTAGTGGATATAGACACAGATACAGAGATCCAGAGAAGCGGAACTGCTTGCTTTTTTCGAATCGAATAAAAATAATCACAATAATACAAAGAGTGGATTTAACAAAACGAATGAATCAAAAAAGTACAAGCATATTCTGCTTTTCAGGGAAAAACTTAACTTGCAAAATAGCACCCTATTCAGGGACAGCAAAATCCATCATCGAGTAAGGTGCATATGCGGTCGTCGGGAAGCAAAGTGTCAGAGATCTCAGCTTCTCTAGGGGCCAGCATATTAAGGGCGGTGCCCATCTCCTCTCCCTCGCTGCTTTACCTTCCCTGACCTTAAAAAGGGGCAGGTGTCCATTTATAGCTGGGTGAACTGGGGTACTGTGCTGAAGCCAAAGGCGCGCAAACGGTCACCCATCAAATTTGTATTCACGCTCGATGCTGCTTAACTTTGGCTGGGGGAAAGCAGGTAAAATAATAATAATAATACATGGAATTTGTATAGCGCTATCTCTTGTAAAAACAAATCAAAGCGCTTTCATTCGACCTACACAACACACAATCAACAACTATTTACAGTTTTAACAAATTCAAATATACACACACACACAACACGCACGCACGCATGCACGCAGCACGCCCGCGCGCACACACACCTGCAAACGTTAAGCACTTTGGCAGGTGGATGTTGAAGGCAGGGACAGGTAAGAGATGGAAGCGGAAGGAGAAAAACTTAGGTTTGAAATAAGTGTCTTGAGGTTGGATTTAAAAGTGTCATAAGTAGGCTTTTGCCGGAGGGAGAGAGGAAGGTCGTTCCACATCGATGGACCAGAAACAGAGAAAGAGCGGCGGCCAACGGTAGATAGGTTGAATCTGGGTATTCTTAGACAAAGTATCTGCCGAGGAGCGGAGGGAGCGAGAAGGTGTGTACAAGTGAAGACATTCACAGAGGTAGGAGGGTGCAGTATTGTGGAGACATTTGTAACAGAGGGTATTGATCTTGTAGTTTACTCTCTGTGGTACGGGCAGCCAATGGAGAGATTGCAAGAGAGGGGTAATGTGCTCGGATTTTTTCTTTCTGAGAACCAGACGAGCTGCAGAGTTTTGTATACGTTGAAGGGAGTGGATGGATGATGCTGGCAGACCAGCCAAAATAGAATTGCAATAGTCCAGACGTGAGAGAATAAGAGAAGTGACAAGTTTGGATGTTGCATCAGTGGACAGGTACTTACGAATTGCGCTAATACGCCGTAGTTGATAGTAGCATGACTGACAGGTTTGGGTAATGAATTTTTGCATGGAGAGAGTGTTGTCGACAACGACTCCTAGATACTTCACAGAAGTGGATAGCGGAACTGACGTATTGCCGAATTCTATTGAAGTTGTTGGAACGGATGAGAGTTTGTGTTTGGTGCCTACAAGCACGGCTTCGGTTTTATCTGCATTTAGTTGTAATTTGTTTTGTATCATCCAGTGTTGGATATCTTGAAGGCAGTTGGTCATATTTGTCAAAAGAGAAGGAAGATTTTCAGGTGTGTCACTGCTTTGAATCTGCGAGTCATCGGCATAAAAGTGGTAATTGATGTGATGACGGTCTATTATATGTGACAATGGAGCAGTATAGAGGGTAAAAAGAAGAGGGCCCAGAACTGATCCCTGAGGGACACCGCATTCCAGTATGGCAGGTGCTGATTGAATCTTGTTTACTGCAACAGTATGGACTCGGTCTGCTAGGTATGAGGTGAACCAGGTGAGGGCTGTGCCTTTAATGCCAAACATGTTTTGGAGACGGGAGAGAAGAATTGAATGGTCTATAGTGTCAAAGGCAGCAGACAAGTCGAGGAGAGTAAGAAGGGAGATTTTCCCTGAGTCGGAAGCATGGAGAAGCATGTTTAGAGTATGAACCAGGGTGGTTTCAGTGCTGTGGTTGACGCGATAGGTAGACTGAAAAGGGGGAAAGAGATTATTGGAAAGAAGATGGCTGTTGAGTTGTTTCAGAACAACTTTTTCAAGGACTTTAGAGATAAAAGGCAGATTAGAAACAGGTCTATAGTTCTTCAGGATGTTAGGATCGAGGTCGTGCTTTTTGAGTAGAGGTGTGACTATCGCAGTTTTGAGAGCTGATGGAAATTTTCCAGAAAGAAGAGATGAGTTTACTATTTTTGTGATGGTAGGTATAAGCTGTGGAATGCACTGAATGAAAAGAGAAGCAGGTACAGGATCGAGGTCGCATGATTTTATTGTCATTTCTTTCAGAATGTTCTTGATTTCTTTCTCGCTTGTTGGGTGAAAGACAAGGAGAGGAGTGCCAGTGAATTGGGGATCAGGAGGCGCAGGTAGGAAAGGAGTCTGATCGAGTTTGGAGTGGATGTTGCGGACTTTGTCAGAGAAAAATGAGGAGAATATATCAGGAAGTTCAGAGTGGCTGTGGACAGTAGGCAGAGGGCTAGCCTTTGCAGATCCGAGGAGAGTTGAGGTGAGGGAAAAAAGAGATTTCATGGACGTGGCATCAAGAACTTGAGCAGAGTAATAGTTTGTCTTCTCTGAGTGGATTAAGGTTTTGACTTTGTTTATTTGTTTGTGGAAGAGCTGTTTGTTGATTTCTGTTTTTGTTTTTCGCCATTTTCGCTCAAGTTGTCGGCGTTTGCGCTTTGCAACCAGTATGTCATGGGTATACCATGGGGCACAGAGCCTATCAGGCAGAATAACATCAGTGGGAGGTGCGTGCTCATCGAGCAGTTGGCTTAGAACAGTATTGTAATGTTCAGAAGGGTCAGTATGTTCAGGGGATTGCGATAGGTGTTTGGCAGCTTGAGAAGAGAAAGTTTGAATGTCAATTGCCTTGAGATTGCCAGGTGCTCTGACCACTGAGCTATCCCATCGCCCCCCTCTCTGTCTGTCTGTCTGTCTGTCTCTCCCTCTCTCTCTCTCTCTCTCTCTCTCTCTCTCTCTCTCTTTCATCAACTATAATCGTTGAAACCAACACACCCACGCACACCTCAGTAACAAACCAGCCTATCAATTAATTGATTAACAGGATCAAAGCATTAGCAAATCACCCTGCAGGTAGCTGAAACAGTGTCTTGTCGATCAGTTGGCCTCATGGTTCTTTAGTCTGTCGAAATTTTATGACCCAGTGTCACGCGTGTCACTATCGACCGTAGGTGGATAGTGCAGCAAAAGGTTTGGGTTTGGGTTTTGTAGGTTATATCTTTGCATTAAGCTGACAGACTATGGTACAGTATCCAACACTACCACAGAGCATTATACTCGGGCTAGGGCTTACTGAGGTATCTGATGTTCATCTCTGTCTGTCTGTCTCTCTGACTCTGTCTCTTTGTCTCTATCTCCATCTCTGTCTCTCTCTGTCTCTCTCTCTATTTTTGTCTGTCTGTCTGCCTCTCTTTCTCTGTCTGTCTGTCTGTCTGTCTGTCTGTCTGTCTGTCTCTCTCTCTCTCTCTCTCTCTCTCTCTCTCTCTCTGTCTGTCTGTCTGTCTGTCTGTCTGTCTGTCTGTCTGTCTGTCTGTCTGTCTGTCTGTCTGTCTGTCTGTCTGTCTGTCTGTCTCTCTCTCTCTCTCTCTCTCTCTCTCTCTCTCTCTCTCTCTCTCTCTCTCTCTCTCTTCTCTCTCTCTCTCTCTCTCTCTGTGCATGTTTAGCTCTGCCTGCCTGTCTGTCTGTCTCTGTCTCTATCTCTCTCCCTCCCATCTCCCCCCACCCTCCCCCCCATTTTTAACCAAGAATCGTCGCGGAACCATAAAATAGATATTCAAGGGACTTAGATGCTTGCAAGTTGGGTCTTTGTCATTGACAAAGATGTAATAGGCGATAGGATTATGCCCCTTAAGTTGTGATGGTACAAAGTACTATCAAGCACTATCAAGTATCAGATTGAAATACCTAGTTTTTTTTATTAAGAAACACAATTATCCCTTGTCAGCTTAATGAAGTGATTTGCTAAAACTTTGATCTGTTGTTTATGCAAGGTCGCCTTGATACTGGTGTGAAACTAATGTTCGTAAAAAGAAAAATAGGTGTTTCGTGGATTTGGTGATTTCTTATAGTCAGGTGCAGTTATGCTGAGTTACACTTGTGGTTTGTTTTGCTGTAACTACAAACCTTGTACTTTTGTATTTGCGTTACTTTTTGTTGTTTTTTGTTTTAGCTGATTCTTAGCTGGTTTTGGGGTGGAGTTTTTTTTTTAAGATGATGCATTGAGTGGCTGGCTGACCGGCTGAATGACTGGTTATTCCATTATCCTGGGTATAAAAGAATAAAATAATTGTAATAATATTGTAATTGCCCTTCAGGGATGATTAAAGTGTTTTTGACTTGACTTGAATAAAAAATAATGAATTTTAAACATGACGGTTCAACGTCGTGACATTTTACGTCACACTTCTATATGGCAAAATAAACCAGATATCTAAGCAACAAACCAGCCAAACAATCAACCAGCCAGTAAAACAATATGCAAACACAATCAACAAGCCAACAACCAAGCTCTGCATTTAGTCAGCCACTGACCTGCCCCCCCCCCTCCCACACTCCCCCGATAAAATCTAAAAATAAACCTACAACAAACAAGATAAGCAGCCTCCCAACATATGGACCAGCCAGCTAATCAGCCAAGCACACATTCACAACAAAACTATGATCGTTGGAGGCCATAGTACACAAACCCATACACACAAACCAACAGCAGTTCTATTATCAGCCCCCAAGTCCACCCACAAACCCTTTAGAAACGAAAGCTTTCAACACATACCAAAGTATTGAGCCAGACTTACACATAAAAGGGACCAAAGACTTAGCGAATCACTCCAGAAAGGAAGAAGTACATTTCTTTTCATCTCCCCTGAAGCTCTTGCACTCTGGCAATGTCTACGAGTCAATGTCACGCGTTTCCCATCGACCGTGGATGGATACAGCTCCAAGCGTTTCTATCTTTGCGTCTTTCCCGTAGACTGTAGCACAATGCACCCAGTATTGTCAAGCACATCCCAGACTTCTAGAGGCCAAGGCCTAGTCAGCTATTTCTCGTTCCTGGTCTTTCCTCTTTTCCCCCCAGGGATCTTCAGATAGCTGTAGAATGAAATGTCAGCATGTGCAGACGCTTGCAAATCAGGTTTGTGGTTTTGACAAAGATATGAGATGTGATAGGATACGTTACTAAAACTTTGGTGGCTTCATGTTCTGTAAAGTTTCTTTTTGCATTATCATCTCGCCTTGGGGTTTCATATTCTGTCAAAATTTACGAGCCACAGTTTGTCGCAAACTAGGGTAGATACTGCTTCAAGGCTTGCTATCTTTACACCAGCTATGCAAAGTTTAGCACAGTACCCCAGCACCATTGAGCATATCCACACTGTTAAATTCAAAGCCGTGTTCCATGAGCTAATGCACGCTTTTATTGCTCTATCTTTTCACGCGGGGCTGGCTAAAAACTTTGAAACAAGATGTCAGCAGATACAGATACGTAAGTGTTCTTGCATGAAAGACAGACGATAGAAACAACGGAGATAACCCTGCAAACCAAGATGTGCGGCCCACAAAATTAATGGTGCTGGAAAGGACATGACATTATTTTGCCTAGACACATCTGACGGCGTAAACGGGAACGAGAATAGAAGAAGAGTACCTCTGTCTAGTTAGACCTCCTTTTGTTACATAATGCTGTCTCTAGAAAACATGCATTATATGACCTACTTCATTTCTCTGCATCTCTGCCTTAACTCTTTAAAGAATCCTTTCTTGCATTTAACTTTTTTTAAAAGCAGTGTGTTATGGAAATGCTGGACCTCAGGGAAAAATAGCATACTTTTGAGGTCATAAACAGCATGTGCAGAGTATTCATGACATCCAACTCCCTTGCCACAAATGACCTTACCTTCTGCTAAAAGTGTAAGGGGTTTTGAATTTGATGCCATATGGTGCGTGGTGCGAGTCCGTTTGCATATGGAACAGTTTCTTGTTTTGTCCAAAAGCCTTTCAGAAGAGCGGAGTTAGTGTTACTTATGACTCCAGGGGAAAATTCTAAAGTACAGACAACATGGCAGAGCCTACATACCCAATATCCACTTGAGGATACGTTAAATGCCCATTAGATTATCTCACTGATTTGTCTTACAGCCGCTAAGTGTTGTCTGGGGTTAGCTGTGTTAGTGTAGAGCCTTATTGAATACCCAATGGTGGCTATATAATGTTTTTCTCTCTTCTTTTTTATATAGAGAATACTGGAGTAAGCACTCGTATGCTTTTTTTACATCCATTCCCCGTGTGTATGCAGTTTTGTAAATCTTGTCATATGTTCTCACCGGCACACAATGGCCTACTTTTACGAAAAGCGGAACAGGGTTTAACGTGTGAGCAAGATGTTCTCCTGATCTTTGAGTACGGGGCGCAGGGGGTGGTAGAGGGATTGAGCGAAAGACACATAATTATTTAACTTTAAAAAATAATTCACAAAAGCCCCCCAAAATAATTGGGTCATAGATTTCACATCACATCTTAACAGCTGCAAGCAACAAATACATTGTCATCAATGATAACTATTTTGGGGGGCAAAGTAAGAACAATGAACAAGAAACAAAATCTGTTGCTGGTAAAGCCTTGTGAGCCCTTCAACACCATGTCACATCAGCCACTAAGACATGCGATTTGGGATTTTTGTTTTTAGAAAATAGGTCATATACAAAACTAACTCAGACACGAAAACTTGGACATGATAACCACTGCGCTTTATCCCCAAGGGATTTGTTGTGTGCAAGTTAACCCTAAGAAAAAATCTCTTCAGAGGCCATAGAAATCATTCCTGCTATATTTATGACATCCTCCATCCTCTGTTATCTGTCCACCTCCCTCCCCCTCCCTTCACATCGATTTGTGTGGATACTTTTGCAAGCGTTACTGTGCTTTGACTTGTCATGCAAACTATAGTACAGGAATCTCTTCCTATTCCCATTCCTATATTTCCACAAAATATTGGTTTTCAAATAGGAAATCTAAATGTACATATAATTTCCATAACCGTAAATCATATCTGGGACGGGATAGCTCAGTGATCAGAGCACTCGCTTTCCCCAAGGTTAAGCAGCATCAGCGTTGTTACCAAGTGGATGGGTGACCATTTGCACGCCATGGCTTCAGTACAGTTCCCCAGTTCACCCAGCTGTAAATGGGTACTTGCCCTTTTTAGAGTCAGGGAAGGTAAAGCAGAGGAGAGGAGAAGGGTGTCGCCCTCAACATGCTGGTCCCTAGAGAAGCTGAGGTCTCTGATGCCTTACTTCCCTACGACCACATAGGTTATGGAACACCTTTACCTGTTGTTTTCTTTTATTTTACATCACGTCAAGTTAGAAGTCTAGTCTACAGCGTCAGTAAAGACCTAGTGGTATTTATTACTATACTAGCATGTTTTCTTCATCGAAGTTATGCTGAGGACCTTTAAACGTAAATAGCATGCCCACATTCTGCAAATTCTATTCTAGTAATTCCTTCTTTTCTATCCTTCTCTTCTCTTCTGTTATATTCTTTTTCATCCTGCCACCCCTTTCCTGACTATTTTCTACCTTATTGGTCCATTGTCCTGCATATTTTTCAAGAAAGACTTCAATTTTCTTTCTCGCCGAAGCTGGATGTGCTGGGCCTGTCTTAGCAGGCATTTAATTAATGGCAGCACAACGCACCTTCGCTCAAATGACAGAGAAGAATAGTTGCTGTCTGATCGTTTGACGAAAAGGAAAATGAGTGTGCGTTGGCCTAGGTTCGAAAATTGTATCCATTCTTGATGTAAGCCAAGTTAAAATATCCACATTAACTTGCTGTTACGCTTATAAAAATAAAAAAAGCTATGTTGAAACCGTCTTTTGTCATGACAAGCCCTTGGCATAACAACTTGCCCTTCAAAAAAAGGTCAACGTTTTGTTGAGCTGTCTCACGTTCCGCCATGTCTCTCCTTCCCTTCAGGGAACGTCTGGTGTCCATGCAAAAAAAAAGTCCAACGATGCAGGTACTTGTATAGCATGTCTACGTTTTGACAAGGACATAAAAGATGGTAGTACTAGCTGCAACAACTACAGATGCTCAGCGGCTGGCTAAATTACTTTGCCAATGTAAACGTGTAAGGAATACAATACATGCAACCGCTTTCTTTAAAAGTGTGGTATCTGTCTCAGATTACAAGTACTTGCACTATTGCTTTTTTTATTCAGCTATAGTTTCCTTTTTTTTCGGCTCAAATACAACTTAATGTGAACGCGTACAGATTGTTACCATAACTACTAAGGGAATACATCAAATCCAAGACATTTTATTGTTATGATTGAATTTACGTTCTGGCGGAGATTTCCTATTTTCGGGACTGACAAAGGCTTTATGTGTTTGGAGTACTATCATATTTGTTGTTCTTGCTGCTGTTGTGTGTTGTCCTGCTTAACATCCTTGGTACCTCCCAGAACTTGCACTCTTATCTCCGTTTGTTGTAACTGGTTGTCTCTATAGTTATAAGACTGTGCACACTCGACCAAACTGTGTTTCCAGGGTTATGCTTAAGTACCTCGCAAATCAAGCGGCCAAACTCCATCTGTAGAGGATTTGTTCTTTGTAATCAAAGAAAACAATATTATCTTGTATGCCCTTTGTGCTTAGCTGTCAGTAGAAGCAGTAATGCTTTTGGCATGGTCACATTTGAATATTTTATTATCGCATTTATACTGTGAAACACACAGACACACAGACACACAGATATGCACACACATACACGCACGCATGCCCGCACACACAAACCCAACCACGCTCGCGCGCGCACGCGCGCGCAACACACACACACACACACACACACACACACACACACACACACACACACACACACACACACACACACACACACACACACACACACACACACACACACGTCTGATATCACTAATTAATAGAAAGATGTTAAACTGAAGAACTAAAACACATGCAAGGCAAATACTTTTGAACAGGTTGAAACACGCCCAAACCAAATACCCAAATTATGTATTATTTCATAAATGATAAGAAGACATCAAATCATAGAATCTAATCATCACCTAACTATAAAATCCACAATTACATTTTTCATCCAAACCAAAAGTGACAATGCACAAATCCACTCCAAAACTCGCTCACATGTCAAAACTAGCTAAAACCATAAAAAAAAGAGTCTCTCAGAAGAACAAAAAAAGCCCAACTCATGTCGATAGTCACCTACCCGCAAAAAAAAAAAAAACACTCTGCACTAACAGCATCTACGAACCAGTGGTCCCATACTTTACAGCTCCCATCACACATAGGCGAATACTGCTGCAAGGTTTTCTGCTTTTACATCTTGACTGGCAAACCTCATCCCAGTACTCCCATGCCTCCGCTCCCCCCATTACTGCTGCACCCATGCAGGCTCCAGTAATGCCCAGCACAGTCATGAGGACTATAAAAAGGACATGTTGCGATGGGCCATCATAGGAGTACCCCCTTACTCCCCTTCTTCTCCTGCACCGGGTCGTCTGGTAGGCATGAGATAAAACTTTAGCAAATGCAGGTCCTTGCAAGACAAGACTTATCTCTGCTTCAACGGATGCATAAAATATGTACCTAGGTACGTACGTACGAACACACACACGCACGCACGCACACACGCACGCACGCGCACGCACACACACACGCACGCACGCACGCACACACACACACACACACACACACTTTCTCATCAAGACAGCATCACAAAACAAAGAACTAGTAGCTTTGATAAGCTCATAGCAGA
>CM060330.1:50779432-50781932 GCA_030674155.1 Stramonita haemastoma
GTTTACATGTAAAATCCCAAACCCTTTTAAGAGCCATTTTGTAGAAAACAGAATATACCCTCGATACAAATAGAATAGATGTTTTTTCCTCCTAGACAGTTGTCTTATATTTGATTAACACAATATTATTATTCATAGAATATTACTGCTGAATCTGATTGAGACTAGTGTATAATTATGTATTGTATTGCTATTCCCTTCAGAATTCTGGATAAAATTGCTCTTGGATGTAAACGACGTGGTGAAACATTGATTTCAGATTTACAATTTTCTTTATTGCTCCACCGTTTGTTGTGTTGCTTTAGGAATATTGAAAATGCTAAGACAACCTATTTTCGTGTCAACCGTCCATCTCAGCCTTCTTTGGCTTACGATGCACGACCGATAAAGTAAATAGTCTAAAAGTTTAAAACCTCTGTCTTTGTCTCTATCTCTCTGTGTCTTTGTATCTCTCTCTCTCTTTATCTCTCTTTCTCTCTTTCTCTCACTGTCTCTCTATCTCTCTGTCTCTCTGTCTCTCTGTCTCTCTGTCCCTCTCTCTCTCTCTCTCTCTCTCTCTCTCTCTCTCAGGCGTGGTGGGTGAGCTCCCTTGGATAGAGGCAGGATAATTTTTTGCTCTGGCAGTTTTCCCTTTAAAACGCTAAATAAATCAGCACCATGCCCGTTGTTGGTTTACCAACAGCTCTGGAAGTGACCATAGGTGCCCTGCTCCAAGACCATCACCTTACATCATGGAAAATCTGCGGAGAAGGCGAGAATACAACGGTTGTGCTTCGCCTGAAGACCAGCCCTGAGCACACAAACAACATGGCTAACCAGCAAATGTCTTCTACCAGCCAGCGTTTCCGCAGGAAACCCCCCAGTCAGCTTAACAGAGACAAAAGACGGACAGAGGAGAGAAGACAGGCAGAAGAGAGGAGACAGGTGGAGGAGAACAGAAAGGCAGAGGAGAAGAGACAGACAGCAACCCAGCAAGAAGAAAGTCAGGGAAGTGAATTTTTTGCTTCAGAAACTTCCCATAGTTTGTTTATGCCTACACCACCGACAAGCAGGGCTGCGTCAAACATCAACACACCCCTGTCTCCAAACAACACACCGCTGCACGTGCTGTCATCTGCACGTGAATTCCACCCTACACCACGTGATGTCACCGTGCAAGAAGCAGCCCCAGTTCCTGACCAGCTGTGTGACATCGGCCTGGCTGACGATGTGTCTGCTTCATCGGATACTACCGGGGATAACGACGATGACAGCCCTCTACGGAAAGCTGAGGAGACCGGCTGCAGTGTGGAGATGATCCGAGACTATGTGGCGGAATTAACAGACAGGTTCCTGCAGAGAAGACTCCGAAACACCGCTAGGAATCAGGACTTTGGCCACGTGCTTGTCTCTGAGGACAAACCTGGTGTTGTTATTTGTGAAAGTGATGACGTGGTGTTTGAATTTAGGGATTCCCAGGAACAACTGGATTTCTTCTGGTTCGTGAAAAGAGACACCAAGCACATGTCTGAGGAGGAACGGACTATCAGCTCCAGGCTGCAGCTGTGGACACCTGCTGATCGCGAGAGAATCAAAGACAGGATTGATGCTGGACTAGTTATGCTAAAAGTGATCATGGACGTTGTCAGATTCTTCCTTGGATAACTGATCGTGACTGTGATTGCCTGCTTTTGAATGCCTTTGTTTAGGGGGGTGTGTGTGTGTGGTGTGTGTGTGTGTGTGTGTGTGTGTGTGTGTGTGTGTGTGTGTGTGTGTGTGTGTGTGTGTGTGTGTGTGCGTGCGTGCGTGTGTGCATGTGTGTGTATGTCTGTGTGTGTGAATGCATGTGTGTGTGTGTGTGTGTGTGCGCGCGCACATGTATGGTGTGTTAATGCGTGCAGTTGTGTGAGTGTATGTGTGTGCACGCGTGTGTGTGTGTGTGTGTGAGAGAGAGAGAGAGAGAGAGAGAGAGAGAGAGAGAGAGAGAGAGAGAGAGAGAGAGAGAGAGAGAGAGAGATGGCCGAAGGCGGTGGTTGATCATAGAGATAGATATAGAGAGAGAGCAGGCAAGCATAACCCCTGGACAGCTACGTGTGCACCCCAATCCACGTGTTTGTGCCACGAAATAGTGCCAGCCAGTGAACCTACTTGACAAAAGACATTGCGTGACATGGAAACCTTGTCACAGATCCAGTTATGTCAATGTTTGATGTGAATTTGAAGTTTTGTGCCCAGTCCCCATCCCTCTGTCCCCTTGTGAATGGGCGTAAAGCTTGTCACAATAAACTATTGTCATTGTCATTGTCATTGTCATTGTCATTGTCTCTCTCTCTCTCTCTCTCTCTCTCTCTCTCTCTCTCTCTCTCTCTCTCTCTCTCTCTCTCTCTCTCTTTCTCTCTCTCTCTTTCTCTCTCTCTTTCTCTCTCTTTTTCTCTTTCTTCCCCTCGTGGGTGTCTGTGAGTTGAATTAGCTTCTTGATTTCTTCCTTAAGTCTGGCTTTTGCCCAAAGAAAATGTCTAGC
>CM060330.1:50784432-50794432 GCA_030674155.1 Stramonita haemastoma
ACTCATATCAAGCTAGCCACATTGTCACATCGGTGATAATGTCTAAATAACACATCTGTGTACATGTGTTTCTTTCGTGTTTTTTTTAATTTTGTCATCCGTTCCTACCGGCACGCAATTGTCTACTCTACCGAGAGGTGGAAGAGGTTTTAGAGATCTATGCAAAATGTTTTGCGTGTGTTTGCATACAGAATCTTGGTGGAGTGAGGCTTGATCCTAGGCCATCTGATCAGAAGTGCAATACTCTAACCACTAGGCTAGCCCATCCACAGATTAGCTGATATAAATAAAGATAGAGGGAAACAAGTCTGCAAGCAATTTGCTGGTAGCATAATTATGCACTGTCGGTGGTATTTATGTGTAAAGATAAAGAAATATTCCTGATGTTAGCATTTGCACTGTAAGTGGTAGTTAAATGTGTAGATAAAGAAATATTCCTGTTGTTAGCATTTGCATGTAGGTGGTAATTCAGGGTGAAATGAAGATAGAAAAATAATCCTGGTGCTAGCATGTATACTGTTGGTGGCATTTACATAATAAAGATAAAAGAAATATTTATCCCTGGTGTTAGCATTGGCATTATAGATGGTATTTAAAGGTGAAGATAAAGAAATATTTTTGATGTTAGCATATGCACTGTACGTTGTATTTAAAGGTGAAGAATTAAAAAAAAAAAACATGCCTAATGCTAGCATTTGCACTTTGGATGGTGTTTAAAAATTGAAGAAAAAGAAATATTCCTGATGTTAGCATTTGCACTGTATGTCATATTTAAAGGTAAAGATAAAGATATATTCCTGATGTTAGCGTTTTCACTTTAGGTGGTATGTATAGGTGAATATGAAGAAATATATTCCTAATGTCAGAATTTGCAAAGCAAGTGGTATTTAAAGGTGAAGAAAAAGAAATATTCCTAAACCTGATGGATAGTGTCACAAAGAGGCTACCTACATAATGGAAAGTGTAGACATGAGGAGATAAATATGACCGGTAGACAGCAACGAAGGTGTGAAAGAGACCATGGGAAATAATGGGATAATAGATACATAGAATAAAGCTACAGAGAAGATCATCAGCTTTGTCCACCATAGCCTGCCTAAGATGGAAACATGGCCTGCAGAAAAAAATAGTGCTCCAGGACTCCTCATGAAGCGCAGAGCCAAGAAGAAAGATATATATTTTACTAATTGCTTTATAGTGAATGTTGAAATATATACTAATTTTTTTTAAAGGTGAAAAACTATTATACCGTAACTCATAAAAATAAACAAACTCCCTTCTGACAATCCTAGTACCAACTGTCAAAATAAACTACAAAGAATGTGGTCACATACTTAAATAAGAAAATAAATCAATATGTAGCGTTTTATGCAAAGCACAGAGCACAAAGAATGTGGTCACATACTTTAATCGAAAAAAAACAAAACAAAGAATACGCAAGTTTTTTTTTAAGTTATACAAAATTTCTGTTCAGATTAAAATATATAAATGCAACAATCACACCTGTGTACAGCATTTCTGGAATATCACGTGTAGTTTTTTGTACCCCAGCCAGAGGACAGTTGCATCTGTTCCCATATGCTATCGATCACTGGCAGACGCAGCACATCTCTCCACCTGTTTTTACCTGTCACGCAGGCCCGGGCTATGTTACATCGTCTGAAGCACTCTTGTTATCAGAAGCCAAATAATAGAGAAACAGCATCATAGGGGCTGAGAGAGAGAGAGAGAGAGAGAGAGAGAGAGAGAGAGAGAGAGAGAGAGAGAGAGAGAGAGAGAGAGAGAGAGAGAGAGAACTCTGAACTCTGAACTCTGAAATTTAATGTACTTCGGCCTTGGGCCACAATACATGGTTGGCGTAGGAGGGATTGACAATACCACAGCGTGGGCAAAAATCCAAAGAAAATAATACAACTAAGCTCAGTTTATATGCAAGGAATAATGAAGACAATGCACAAATACATAATAAGACAAATGAATCAAATAAAATTAACAAGTGTACCTTCCTTATGACTAAAAAATCATACGTATAGCTGCTCAAAATCATATCATAACAATAACCCTTGTCATCGTTTGTAACGTAACATTCTAATACAACAATTTTTTCCTCTTATTGATTGCGTGAAAGATATATCTAGAGAGACAGTAATTTTTGTCTCTGTTTTCAGCTTTAAGCAGATCATGTAACGGTCTATCAACACAAACACTTAAAAATTTAATTCTTAAATCATTATACATGAAACACTCATAAAGGAAATGCTTTTCGTCTTCAACTTTAAGTTTACAAAATGGACATTCTTTCTTTTGATTTTGTTCACTATATCGATGTACATTGTTGTTCAGTGGCAAAACATTACATCTCACCTGTGACACAGCTACTCTAAAGCAGTATGTATCTAATTGTAGAATATATTCTTCTTTAGCAAATATTGTTTTGAAGCTCCTATAGCTGTCGTACCTGTCTCGATCTCTAATTGTACTGTACCATTCCTGAATAAACATATCAATTAGACATTGCTTAAACATACGTAAGAATGTTTTAACGTCACCAACTCCCTGTTGAAGCCACACAAAACTGAATCCTGTATCACATAGAATTTGTCTAATCTTAGAAACCCAACAGTTCTTTCCAGATATGTCCATGTCAAGCAACATTTGATAAGCATTATATGGCAGTCTGTTAGGATTCATTTGTAATAATTTAAACCAATATCTAAGAGCATTTGCATGTGAGTTAATGTATAGTGGGTATCTTCCGAGTTCACCATATATCATTTTGTTTGGAGTTTTCAGTGGTACACCCAAAAATCTTTTGCATGCAATCATGTGTACTTTCTCTATATGCTCTAATTTATGTAACCCCCATATCTCTGATGAGTATAGTAAAATTGGCTGTAGTTTAACATCAAATATCTTAAAAAATACTTTAGCACTAATTTCTTTGTATCTATGAAAAACCTTATTTAATTGTACTACAGCTTTTTTTCCTTTGGTCACAAGGTGATCTGTGCCCAGCTTAGCACTAAGTTTTGTTGTAAAATTAAACCCCAAATAGCAATATTTATTTACCACTTCTAGCTTGAAATTGTCATAAAACCACTGTTCTTTTTTTCCCAGAAAACCTCCTTTTCTAAAAACCATTACTTTGCTCTTATTAGAATTAACAGTTAATTGCAAATCATCACAACAAGATTTCAAAACATTCAGTTGGTTTTGTAAACCTCCAGGAGTTGTTGAGATGAGAACCACGTCATCTGCAAAAAGCAAAATAAAGATTTCCATAATATCTGGTACCAACTGTATTCCATGTTTACCTTTTTTACCCATGGTTTCAGATAAATGATTGATAAATAAAGAAAACAGAGTAGGGCTTAACACACAACCTTGTCTCACACCAATTGGGCATTCATAAATTCAGACAATTCACAGTTTGCACGTATACATGAAGATAGTGTTTGATACATAGCTGACATTGCTGCAAGAAACTTTCCCTTTACTCCCTGATCTTTAATGCACTCTATAAGTAAATCATGTCTGACAGAATCAAATGCTTTTTTGAAGTCTATAAATGCAACATATAACTTTCGACCTTTCTTGTTCATGTACTTCTGGACAATTGCATACAAATTAAAAATCTGGTCAATGGTAGAGTATTTTTTCCTGAAGCCTGCCTGATTTTCGGATATCATTTGATTATCTTCTAGCCAAGAATACAACCTACAGTTTAATATTGATGTGAAACACTTTGATAGGATACTCAACAAAGAGATTCCCCTATAGTTGTCAACGTTATTTGGATCTCCCTTCTTAAAGATGGGAACAATGATAGCTTTAGCCCAGGCTTGTGGATAAATACCTTTATCAAAAATAGTCTTGAATGATTTTATGAGAAAACAGTGTACCTCTTGGCCTCCATTCTTCAACATTTCAGCAGTTATGCCATCCATTCCACTGCCTTGCCACATTTTAGTTTATCTATTGCTCTTTTTAGCTCTTCTTCTGAAATGTTCTTGTTAAGTTCATGGTCTGCCTGCTCTAATAAGTCTATATCATTATGACAGTGGTTATAGCTAGTACTTCTATTACTCTGAAAAACAAACTTAAAATGTTTTACCCAATCAGCTGTTTCTATAGTGTTCTTGACATTGATTTTATTACCACATCCCATACTTTTTAACTGGCTCCAAAAATTCGGAGAATCAGTAATATTATTAACTAAGCTTTCTGCCTTCAGTCTCCTAAATTCTTGCCTTTTTGTCTTAAGTAGCTTTTTGTACATTTTCCTTGCTTGTGCATAGTTAATTCTATCTTCTTCCTGTCTGGTCTTCTAAAATGTCTAAGAGTACGTCTTACTACCTTTTTTGCCTCAACACAATCTCTATCAAACCATTCAGATCTCTTTCTTTGACCCTTATGACATCTAACATACATACACTTGCTGGCTTCAGTTAAACATTCCACAAATATTGACAAAGCTCCATCTACATCAGAGTGCAACAGATTCAGAGCATCCGCCATTCTATTGTTGCTGTTGTCACTTCTTAATGCATCAATGAAATTATTAGTTTTTGTATCATCCCATCTAAGTTTTTCTACAAAAGATATACTTTCATCTGTGTCACTGATTCCATTACAATCACCAGTTATGTTATATTTATGTTGTATTTTCATGACAACAGGCAGATGGTCCGACTCTGGTACACTCTTTATATCGACTGCAGCGATATCAACCAAAGCAGGTAGTTCACAGAAGCAATAAAATATCTACAGTACTAGCCCCAGAACATGCAATATACGTATAACCGCCATCAAAATCATATTCACATAAACCATTTAAAATTACACAATCAAACATATTGCAGATCTCCAGTAACTGGTTACCAAAAGTATTAGTGTGAAGGTCATCTGATTGTCTAGGAAATTCGTGAACATATTTAGAAATATCAGGTCTGTGAAAATCGTAATCATCAACATCAACAGAATAGTTATAACTGGCTGTTCTTGCATTAAGGTCACCTGTAAGTAGGATATGAAAACTGCCATACAATTCCTGCAAATCCAATATAGTCTGTTCCAGTACTTCTAAACCAAATCCATTGTGCTGATCTTTCCAGCAAACAGAGTCATGAGGTGGAATGTATGTACAGATAAACATGATGTGGTGGTCAGTTGAAAGCATGTCTTTGTGAACTTTAATAATAACAGCATGTTCATTTTGATCTGCAACACGCTCAATGTGTGTTACAAACTTTTGTCTAACCATAACAATAATTCCACCTGAATATCTTCCATGGTGTGACAACTTCCTAGCCTTTAATGTAAAAATGACATAATCATCAAATAACGGTGAAGAAAAATCAGTAGCAATGAAAGTCTCAGTTAAACAGATAAAGTCATGTAACAAAAGAAAGTCGATGAAATCATTATTATCCAATTTGTCAAGCAAACCATTGACATTATAATTCAAAAACTCAATTTGTGTTTTAATTACAGTATGTACATCTATAGCTGATCCCCCATGAGGGGTACTTTGCTGGGAACATCCTGGTAACCTGCAAGGTGATATGCGATTGTCTTTACTAGTATTACAAGTCACAGTGGCCCGGCCAAATTCCTATTTATTGGTTACTGGGCCCGTATTTGGCTTTTTACCCTGGTTCTGTTTGTTCCCTGAGCACCCTTCATTCTCTTTGGAGCCATCAGATGATGCTGCTCTCCTCAGAGAATCCAGAATGCTGCTCTGGCTACCTGCCCTGTTGGTCATGGCAGTTTTTTGTTGTTGGCATGACTGTTTAAGATATGCAGCACGCCTTTTGGGCCTGTCATGCATAGTTGCCCTTGTGGGAGTCATTTTCCCAATGAGAGTATCTTTCTTTGTTTCTGACTGCTTATCTTCTGTTGTGACATGTTGTTGTGGACTGTCCTGTGTCACTGTCCGACTGTCCTCTGTTGTGACATGTTGTTGTGGACTGTCCTGTGTCACTGTTTGACTATCTTCTGTTGTGACATGATGTTGTGGACTGTCCTGTGTCACTGTCTGACTGTCTTCTGTTGGGTCATGTTGTTGTGGACTGTCCTGTGTCACTGTTCGACTATCTTCTGCTGTGACATGATGTTGTGGACTGTCCTGTGTCACTGTTTGACTGTCTTCTGTTGGGTCATGTTGTTGTGGACTGTCCTGTGTCACTGTTTGACTGTCTTCTGTTGGGTCATGTTGTTCTGAGCTGTCCTCAGTCAGTGTCATAGCACAGTCATCATGATCATCAGGAGTAACTAGATTTTTACTGTTATTATCATTTCCACTGCTGTGTTGTAATACAGTTTTCTCATTTTTGACATAATTTGAACACAGTGTGTCCATTACAGGTTGTTGGGCACCTCTGTCCTGGTACACAGTGGACACATTGCTGGCTTTGTGTTCTGGTCGTCCCTGGTTAGTTACTCCACTATACAAACCAGTGCCTGGAACCACAGGTCTTTGGCTGAATTTCTGTCCTGGAGGATACTCCTGTCTACCCCATGCACCATCTGCAGTTTTCACTTGAGACCCATTGATGGCTGCTTCACTACTGTCATTTGGATGGTGTCGTCGTGGGTTGCTGCGTGGTGGGTGACCAGGGTCCCTCTGCTCCACCTCACGAACTGACGGGGCATCAGTTCTGCCTGGCTGACCTGGGTAGCTGCGACTGGCACCTCTTCTGTTGGTGTGCCAACTCCTGCCACTGAAGTTCAGCCTGGTCTGGAAGTGATGCTGGTCCTCCTTGCTGTAGGCTCTGTCATCAGCGTAGAGCGGGTGGGGATCTTCTTCACGGAAATGAGGGCGAGATTGGCCTCTGTCCTTCACTTGCAATCGACCGTTGTAAAAGTAGGCAATTTTGCCTTGGTTACGATGGAAATTTACCATCTCCCTTTGCTGGTGGGTGAGATCAGAGGCCACTCTGATCCCATCCTGCCTCAGATTGTCCCTGAGTTGTTTGTTGCTCAGCACCGCCATCTTGTCTGCCCACCGACAGAACTTCACCAGAATTGGTCTGGGGGAGTTTCCCTGGGGTCGAGGCTTTCCTAGCCGGAACACCTTCACAAAATCTTTCTGTTGCCAAGTGTTGTCAGAGTCAAAGAAATTTAGCATATCAGTGACAATGTCTGCTGTTGTGCTACTGTCTTCTCTTTTGTTTTCCAGTACATTGATGAACAACAAATTGCACGCTTTAGAATCTTGCTCCATCTTTTCTTGGTTATGTTCCATTTTTTGTACCCTGTCTATCAAGATCTGCTTTTCTTCTTTCAAGTCTTCTATTTCTTCCCTGTTTTCTTCCACACATTTCTTCACAGTACCTAACTCTTCTAATATACGTTTGAACTTACTGTCTATCTGCACAAACTTTTCATCAATGTTGGCTTTTATGTAAGATGACTGAAGCTGTAGCTCTTGATGAATCTGCTTAAAGCGCCAGTCAATAAAATACATCAAGTTGGGTTGCTCTTGTTCCGACATTTTTCAAATTCAAGCGCCTGTTTTTATCATGAAAAAAAACACCAAAAAAAACAAAAACAAAAAAAAACAAAAACAAAAACAAAAATGACGCTGCACTGACTTGGCCTACATCACTCTAAGGCCGTAGCATTGCACTTTGTCACGCAAGTTGCACGTGGGGAAAAAAATCCGAACAGCTGACTTCTGTTTGCATTCAGATAAAACGATACTCTTCAATATTCTTACTAATTTATGAGTCACTTGTACCGACCTACCAGTTTATAGTCCGGACAAAACTTTGGCACCAACAGGAACAGATACACATATACAATGTCGACACCAAAATTGACGACGATGCATGCCTTCTAACCAGGATAATTTTGCATTGAAGTAGGGAGCATCCTGCGCACGTCTGCTTCTTGTCAACAACCCATCGCCAACTGAGAGAGAGAGAGAGAGAGAGAGAGAGAGAGAGAGAGAGAGAGAGAGAGAGAGAGAGAGAGAGAGAGAGAGAGAGAGAGAGAGACGCACTCACAAATACAAGACTGAGAGACAGACAAACAGGCAGAGAGGGTTAAAGGAAGGGAGGGAGGGATGGAGAGAGACAGACAGACAGACAGACAGATAGATAGATAGACACACAGACAGGCAGACAAACAGACAGCTTGATTAAGAAAGAGATACAGAGACAGAAAAATAGACCAGCAGACAGACAGAGAGGTAAAGATAGAGAGACAGACAGACAGACAGAAACAAATAGAGATCGAAAGAGAGAGAGAGAGACATAGAAACAGAGAGAGACAGAGACAAACTCAGAGTGATATGGATAAAGAGGTAGATAAATATATATATATATATATATATATATATATATATATATAAATATAAACAGGCAGAGGCAGAGAGAGACAAACACATGGACTGTTATAGCTCTAATAGTCTTTCTTTGACAACTAAACATTCGCGCAGACCAATAAAAAGACCATGAAACCTTCACCATACTTCCTGTACAAGGAGGGAGATGAAGAGGCAGATAAAAAATAAAAATAAAAAAATGATGGGAAAACAACATCAGAAAATGGACTGGCCTTGAACAAAAAGGAATTCAGATGACCGCCAGGAGTGGAGGAAGCTGGCTGTCAACTCTTCAGTGATCCCCCCCCCCACACACACACACACACACTGTCTACAGGACTACGGGGTAGGTGAAAGTTTAAGGTGACCTATCATTTATGGAAACAACAAGCCTCCTTTCTTTCTTTCTTTCTTTCTTTCTTTCTTTCTTTATTTATTTATTTATCTATTTATTTATTTGCTTATTTATTTATTCATTCATTCATTTATATAGTTATTTATATATCTATTCATTTTTCATTCATTTATTGATTGATTTATTCATTCATTTATTCATTCATTTATTTATCTATTGTTTTATATCCAGGATAATGGAATAAACACTCATGTGCTTTTTTTACATCCACTCCCCGTGTGTATACAGTTTTATAAATGTCATCAGTTCCCACCAGCGCACAATGGCGTACTCTTTCGAAAAGCGGGACAGGATTTAACGTTTGCGCAAGATGTCTTGTTTATTAAAAAGATTTGTAGACTGCATCACATAGCTGTCATTGTGATGTCGCTTTCCTGTGTAGGAAAGGAGCACTCTCTCACCGAAAATGAGATCTAAAGACAAAACAAAGTATCAGATACAGAGCGTAGGAGTATTAGTAATGATGGAAAGGTTTCTTGCTTCCATCGGCTTTATGCTGGAATGGTTTATCTTTATATTTCCATTGGCTTTTTGCTGGAAATGGTTTCTTTGTTTCCATTGACATTACGCTAATAAAGTTTTTTATGTTTTCATTGGCTTTATGCTACAAAGGGTTTCTTTATTTCCATTGGCTTTATGCTGATAAGGTTTCATTGTTTCCACTGGCTTTATGCTGGAATGGTTTATCTTTATATTTCCATTGGCTTTATGCTGAAAAGGTTTCTTGTGTTCATTGGCTTTATGCTTGAAAGGTTTCTTTGTTTCCATTGGATTTATGATGATAAAGTTTCTTGGTTTCCGTTAGCTTTATGCTGATAAGGTTTCTTGTTTCCATTGGCTTATGCTGGAAAGGTTTTATGTTTCCATTGGTTTTATGCTGGAAAGGTTTTCTTGTTTTCATAGGCTTTGTGCTGGAAAGGTTTTTATGTTTCCATTGGCTTTATGATAGAAAAGTTTTTATGTTTCCATTGGTATATGATGGAAATTTGTTTTTGTTTCTATTGGCTTTATGCTGCAAAAGATTTTTTGTTTTTATTGGCTTTATGCCGGAAAGATTTTTTTATGTTTCCATTTTTAGTAAGAAACACTTACTCAACAAAAAATAAAGTTGTAAAAGGTTTTTATGTTTCCACTGGCTTTATGCTGGAAAGGTTTCTTGTTTCTATTGGCTTTATGCTGGACATGGGTTTTTATTATTATTATTATTATTATTATTATTATTATTATTATTATTATTATTGGGATTATTTGGATAT
>CM060330.1:50801932-50806932 GCA_030674155.1 Stramonita haemastoma
GTGTGTGTGTGAGCGCGTGCCAGTGTGTGTGTGTGTGTGTGTGTGTGTGTGTGTGTGTGTGTGTGTGTGTGTGTGTGTGTGTGTGTGTGTGTGTGTGTGTGTGTGTGTGAGTGTGTGTGTTTTCTGTGTGTGTGTGTTTGCGTGTTTTGTATGTATGTATGTATGTGTGTAAGTGTGTGGCTGGGTTGTGTGTATGTGTGCTTGTGTGTGTGTTAGAGAGAGAGAAAGAGAGAGATAGACAGAGAGAGACAGAGAGAGTGTGTGTGTGTATGTGTCTGTCTGTCTGTCTGTCTGTCTGTGTCTGTGTATGTGTATGTGTGTGTGCGTGCGCTCAGGCACTTGTGCAACTTCCCATGGAGCATTTATACCTACCAAACACTATCCTATATTTAGCCACAATCTCTGCTTTTCAGGAGAAAATAAACCCCTCACATTTACAACCATGTCTGTCAATCTATCCATAGTAACGTTGATTACTTCCAAAGAGAGAGAAAAAGACGATAACAATAGTACCCCTGACCCCACAGGTCTGTCTGACTATAAATCAGTGTGCGGAAAGTACACCACTCTCTCAGGGGCAATTGTGACCTTTCACACTCTTTTACCAACGTATTTTTTCTATTAGGTTGTCCCACTTCCAATGGTTTTTTTCCTTTCCCTTTAAGACTTGTGTGCTTTTCGGAATGGCTTCTTTTTGGGAAAGGGTTGGCCAAGATCGGCAATCATATCTATGTGATTGTCCAGGGAATTTGAGAGGCACTTGTGTGGTGTGCAATGGAAGAGAGAGAGAGAGAGAGAGAGAGAGAGAGAGAGAGAGAGAGAGAGACAGACAGACAGACAGACAGACAGACAGACAGACAGACAGACAGAGAAAGACAGAGAGAAAGACAGAGAGAGACAGAGAGAGAGCAGACAGACATATATATATATATATATATATATATATATATATATATATATATATATATATATATATATATATATATATACAAGTGCATTTATATATTATATTTATTTATATTCATATAATTATGTAATATATATATACATATATACCTGTGTGTGTGCGCGTGCGTGTCTGTGTGTGTGTATGTATGTGTGTGTATAGGTGTAGGTGTGCGTGTATGTTGGTATGTGCGTGCGTAGTGTGTGTGTGTGTGTGTGTGTGTGTGTGTGTGTGTGTGTGTGCACGCGTGTGTGTGCTTATACACCTCTTGGGAACATTAAAATTTCACTCCCATCAAGATGCTTACTCTTTATTTAAACACACACCTGTGCATTTTAGAAAACAATCGCATTTACGAAACATGTAAAATCGATCCGTCTGGATAAAAACTGACTTCTTCCAATGAAAGAAGAAAAATTAGAATATAATACTTTAACCCAACACTTATGTCTGGGTCTGAACTATTCGATAGAAAAATATGCAAATCTCCCAGAGGCATTGGTGACCTTTCACACTCTTTCACCATTTTTTTCTTTAGTGTTTCCATCTCCAACACTTCTTTCCCTTAGACAGTAGGAATTTGGGGGGGTTATATTTCGAAATGACTTCTTTGGCGACTGACTGACTAGGGTCGGCAATTATAGCTACGATGTTAGCCCTGGCAATTTGAGAGGCACTGGTCTGCCAAATAAAGGGAGGGAGAGAGAGAGAGAGAGAGAGAGAGAGAGAGAGAGAGAGAGAGAGAAGAGAGAGAGAGAGAGAGAGAGAGAGAGAGAGAGAGAGAGAGAGAGAGAGACAGACAGACAGACAGACAGACAGACAGACAGACAGACAGACAGACAGACAGACAGACGGACAGACGGACAGACGGACGGACGGATGAAGAGACAGACAGACAGAGACAGAGACAGAAAGAGAGACAGACAGACAGACAGACAGACAGACAGACAGACAGCAGAGACACAGAGAGGAAGAAGAGAGACAGAGAGAATAGAGACAAGAGAGAGAATAGTTTTTATTTTTGAATGAATGACAGAATAATCTTTATTCCAAGGTACAGAGTAAGAATGCACATACTTTTTTTTCATCCGGCCTTTGCCCTGATTAGAGAGAGAGAGAGAGAGAGAGAGAGAGAGAGAGAGAGAGAGAGAGAGAGAGAGAGAGAGAGAGAGAGAGAGAGAGAAAGCGCCATTGCAAAAGGCTGGTAGGAAAAGAAACAAAGCATGAAGTTTATGCTGTCAATAACAGGCACACAATCCACATCCAAGCACAGACAGAAAGAAAACAGGGTTTGATGTCGAGACCTCACGTGATTACACACTGGTTTTTATTTTGTTGGTTGGTTGGTGGTTTTTTTTCTCTCTCTGCAAAGACTGGCTCAAACTCAGACCTATCACTGACGGTCACTGTAGCCTAGTGGATAAGACGGTTCCATTTCAACCCCACGTGTCCACGATATCTGCGGTTCAAATCTTGGCAGCAGCGTCTTATGAATCAAGGGTTTGGATTGTTTAATGTCCCATGTCAACTTCAGGTTCAGACCTGCCAGTGCCTTTATTCCTTTCGTGTCTATATACGTAATCAGAAGATCGAGTATACACATTGAAGATCCTTACATTCATGTCATTGTCTGTTTTTGCTACGGGAAAACGAACATGCCAAACACACCGAAAGTCAGAATGCGGCTACCTTCATTGTGGACACAAAAACTTGCAAGTGCAAAATTTCACCATCGGTAAGCCTTAGAGCTCTATCCAAGGAACGAAATGAGAGGGACAGATCCATTGCTAAAAAACAAAATAAAGACATCTAGAGTTTATTCAGGAAAGTGCATCTGTTTCTTCTTTTTCTTCTCTTACATGTAAGATCACTTACTGGATGACTGCACAAAACAAGGTTTGTCTTCTACAGATGTGGTTTCAGTTTATGTTGAGCTTTCCTTAGATTAACAACCATTATGTCATCCAGGATGAATATTCCATAAGATTGACCCTACATGGGAGACATTGTGAAAACATTAGCAAGTACCTGATGATAAGTCTGCGTACAATCATGACTGTAATAGTTTTCCCCGTGGGGATGTCGGGTCCCTGCCAGTATAAAATAGCATCGAAACCTTTCAGAAATTCTGTGGTAGGCGTTCCCTTGTTCTATCCCTCTCTTTGTTTCTGCCTTGTTCGCGTTCTTCCTGTCACCTTCTTGTCTGTTTTCTGCCTTTTTTTTGGTTCATTCTTCTGCATTTTTTTTCATGAAAAATCTGAAAAGAACATTTCTCTCCCACGCCGAAATTGGTTGCATTTGGCCTGACTTGTCAGGCTTTTAATGGCAGCGCAACGTATTTTTACCCACATATGACAGAGAACAGTAGTTGCTGTCTGATCGTTTGAGAAAGAAAATAGAATAGAAGTACAGTAATATCATTTTATGTACAGGTAGCTATACTCCGGCTTCATAGAAGATTTTCCTTCTCCTTAACTGGAGAGTCGTCCATCAAGCAAAACGATGGCGACCAGAATTCATCCGAAAGGCTAGCACCCAGACCAGCAATAAAAATCTAGTAGTTAGAGGAACAGCTCCGGTGCAAACAGACGTTAATACACACAAAATAGATTTCTAATAAAAAGAATATGATTTGTTTCTTTGCTTGTGTGCTTTTCCTTATTTTTTTTAATGTTTACTTGTGCGTCTATTCATAGACTTTTCTACATATCAATCAGCTGTTTATATGTTTACATGTTGTCTGTCTGTTTCCTTATTCTTTTAGCTGGTTTACTTTACTTGATTATTACGGTAATGATTTATACTGTCATCAGAAATTTTGTTCTCGGCATGCAGAGAGCTACGTTGTAAATAATCAGCCTAACAGAAGCTAACCCAGAAGAGCAGTGTCAACTCCAGGAGCAGATTAATATCACGGGAAAAAGTGGCGGTTGAAGGGGAATGGAGTGGGGGTGGGGGTAGGGAGTAGGAGGTTAGGGAGGGATAGCAGATGTGGAGAGTTAATCTGAAAGAATACTAAAAAAAAGAAGAAAAAAGTGGGGACAAATTTATTGCTAATGTCCCTATTGAGCAATTATTATCAAGAACCACTTTGCTAGCTAACACAAAATCTTTCTCTGTTTGGTTTTCTTTTTTGTTTCTGTCTGTCTAGCTGTTCGCTAGTCTTCTGGCTGTGTGTATGTGTGTGTGTTTGTGTGTGGGTATGTGTGTGTGTGTGGTGTGTGTGTGTGTGTGTGTGTGTGTGTGTGTGTGTGTTTATGTGTGTGTTTAAGTGTGTGTGTGTGTGTGTGTGTATGTGTGTGTGTGTGTGTGTGTGTGCCTGTACTGTCTGTGTGTCTGTCTTTCTGTTTTTCTCTATCTGTGTTTCCATCTCTGTCTCTACTCTCATTTTATATCTGTCTGTCTTTCTGCCTCTCTCTCTCTCTTTCTGTCAATGTCTCTGTGTCTGTTTCTATCTCCCATTTGATCTAGGGGTGTCTGTCTGTCTGTCTGTCTGTCTGTCTGTCTGTCTGTCTCTCTCTATCTATCTATCTATCTCTCTCTCTCTCTCTCTGTCCCTCTCTCTGTCTCTGTCTCTTGCTCTCTCTCTCTCTCTCTCTCTCTCTCTCCTCTCTCTCTCTCTCTCTCTCTCTCTCTTCTCTCTATCTCTCTCTCTCTCTCTTCTCTCTACTCCTCTCTCTCCTCTCTCTCCTCTCTCTCTCTCTCTCTCTCTCTCTCTCTCTCTCTCTCTCTCTCTCTCTCCTCTCTCTCTCTTCTCTCTCTCTGTCTCTGCCTCTCTCTCTCTCTCTCTCTCTCTCTCTCTCTCTCTCTCTCTCTCTCTCTCTCTCATCTCTTCTCTTCTCTGCCTCTCTCTCTCTCTCTCTCTCTCTTCTATCTCCTCTCTCTCTCTCTCTCTCTCTCTTTCTTTCTCTCTATCTCTCACTCTCTCTGTGTATTCTCTGCAGCTGGATTACAGCTAAGAAAGAAAGGGCTCTTACGTTTTCTTGCACTTTGTCTATGGATAAAGAAGACGCACGTCTTAAGATCCAGTCCCAAGCACGCTTTTTGTGGGTTT
>CM060330.1:50814432-50819432 GCA_030674155.1 Stramonita haemastoma
AAAAGGGCGGGGACTGGATGTAAAAAAGCACACGAGTGCTTATCTATTATCCTCGAATAAAAGACTTTGCCTTGCCTTGCCTTGCCTTGCCTTGCCTTGCCTTGCCTTGCCTTGTCTCTCTCTCTTCTCTCTCTCTCTCTCTCTCTCTCTCTCTCTCTCTCTCTCTCTCTCTCTCTCTCTCTCTCTCTCTCTCTCTCTCTCTCTCTCTCTCTCTGAACTGTGTTTTTCGCTTTTTGTGTCATTGAAATTGTCTAGGGTTGTGTTTTGTCCTGTTACCTTAGAATAGTTTGAATTTGTAATCTAGAGTGTCATGTTGGATAAAACTATTAGTAAGGGTATTGACTTGGAATAGTGTATATTGTGATTTTGCTTGTGTCTGTAATTGTGAGTGTGGTTGGATAGTCGGTTATATGAATAACTAAGTGATTAAGTTTATTATATCCTTCATTATATCTGTATGTTATATAATTACTTATTATTGTTCCTTGGGTTGTTAAGCTTGGCAATGGGCATTAATAACATTGCCCAATTTATAATTGTCCAATTTGTTTAGTAAATACACAACCAACCAAGGGAGATGATTTGTCAGACATGGAAAACGACGTAGCTTTGAACTTTTTTTAAGTCTTATATTTGCCTTAAATAGAAGTTTGGGTTTTTTTATATTTTCATGTGAATTTTTTTTATACTTTTTATGGCACTTATCAGAAACCATATTGATGTCAAAAATGTATCTAGTTCTTAAGGAAATTTTCATGCAAATCTACTTTTTTTTTTTTAAGTTAAGTTAATATTTTAAAAGCTGTAGACCAAAATAGTATTACGTATTTATTTCACTTATTAAGAATTTTAAGACTACTGTATATGAAAAACTACCAATTTTTCAGTAAATGAGAAAGGAAGTAATTTTTGGGTACTCTTTTCACTGGCAGAAAGAGTAAGTTTAAACAAATGAAAAACAAACCTGTTATATAGCAAATTACCTTGTTCTGGGAATAAGCAGAAATGCTGGGAGAATGGCTTTGTCCAAAACTGTCAGTATAAATGAAATCCCCACCTTCCTGCACTTCCATGTTGAACGTGACTCTTTTCTCTCTCTCTCTCTCTCTCTTTGCTTCTGCCCTCTACTTTTTCTTCTCGTCATATCCTTCTAGGTCAAGATTACTGCTTTTTTTCCAGAACAAAAAAAATAAAAGAGAAGATTCCCTTTTAAAGCTGACATTAGGGTTGTGCTTGGCCTGGCTCGTTAGGTAACCAAGTAATTAGATAAGATGGTTTTAAATCTAGTAAAATTTGGTTAAGATTTCAGGAGCTTTGGAAAGGGATTTCATAGCCATTCTCCAGAATCCACAAGGCTCGATTTCCAAAGAGGAATTGTAGAGAAAGAAGCGTTTCGCTTGCGTGAGTGTCAATAAGTCTTTAAAGTGAACTCATTCCTAAGAGAATGCAGAGCCTTGCCGTGGAGTACTTTCTACATGAGATAGCCTTTATTGAACGAAGCAGTTGGCTTGGAGGGAAGAACATTTGCTTGTTTGTAGTCAAAGTCTGTTAGAGAAGACGACATTTTTGTGATCTTAATGGCTCTTTTGAGTTGGCTTGGAGGGAAGAACATTTGCTTGTTTGTAGTCGAAGTCTGTTAGAGAAGACGACATTTTTGTGATCTTAATGGCTCTTTTGAGTTGGCTTGGAGGGAAGAACATTTGCTTGTTTGTAGTCAAAGTCTGTTAGAGAAGATGACATTTATGGTGATCTTAATGGCTCTTTTGTGAACGCTAAGCTTTATACGTTTTTACTCGCTTGATCCTAGAGGACAGCGGGACGGGATAGCTTAATGGTCAGAACATTACGCTGGCAATTTGACGACCCGAGTTCGCTTCCAGGTCGAGGGGATTTTTCCCCTGGAGTTAATATCAGTGCTGACTCCACTCTCCCCAAAAGTCTTTTGGATGAGACTGTAAACCGAGGCCCCGTGTGCGAACGCACGCAGAACATCTTGCGCACACGTTAAATCCTGTTCCGCTTTTCGATAAAGTAGGCCATTGTGTGCCGGTGGGAATAGATGACAATACTTACGCAACTGCATACACAAGGGGACTGGATGAAAAAAAGCACATGAGTGCTTATTCCATTATCCTCGATATAAAAGAAAAGAAAATAATAATAAAAAGGATAGATGCATAATCAACGTAGTATTGGATATAATTATATACGTATGAAAATAGTTTCCTAGCAAGTAAATTTCAAAAGCTCTTTTTTTTCTAAACAAATACAGCTTTGATGCTATATTTCCCTTTTTTTCTAAGTATCTTAACCTTACGAGGTTATTATCTACACTGACATTTTTTTTTAAGCGACATACTAGCTGTCTTTGTGTCATCCAACCTATGCGAAGTATTGTTCGACTTTACCTTCACCTATCCTGCAAATTGATTTAGCTATGAGGGCATCACTTATGATTTCTCAGCCAGTTTACTCCACTCCTCTCAAGTTTCAGCTTTCTTTTCTTTTTTTTCTATTCCACTTCTTTTTTATATAACTTAAGGTTTCAGCTTTCTGTAGTGTGCCGTTCTGCTCAAGACACATCCACTCTCTGATGTTAATCTTCCCACTGTTTTTTTTTTGTGTTTGTTTGTTTTTGTTTCTGCCTCTTCATCTCTTTCAGTGTACTAGACAAAAAAAATCAAACACATCAACAACAACAACAACAACAACAAAAACTTAAGAACAGACTTGTGAAGAAAACAGATTTTCAAATGTATTTCTTTTTCAAGCTTTTTTTTTATCTGGTGACAAAAGCAGGCAAACAAAATAAAAACGAAAAAAAAGCAGAATATCAAACAATGGATTGGAGATGGCAGACACCACAGGAGACAGAAGAGGAAGACAGGAAGCCACAGTGTGCGTTCTTCTGCTTTGCTACTGTTTCTCTCTTGTCTGTCTGTCATCATGACTGCCTGGCTGGCTGGCTGGCTGGCTGGCTGGCTGGCTGGCTGGCTGGCTGCTGGCTGGCTGGCTGTCTGTCTGTCTGTCTGTCTGCCTGTCTGTCTGTCTGCCTGTCTGCCTGTCTGTCTGCCTGTCTGTCTGTCTGTCTGTCTGTCTGCCTGTCTGTCTGTCTGTCTGTCTGTCTATCTGTCTGTCTGTCTGTCTGTCTGTCTGTCTGTCTGTGTCTCTCTGTCCCCGTTGATTTTTTTGTCTGGATTGTTTTCTCTTTGTTTCTAACATTTTTTTATATGTATTTCTGTATTCATGCATGCCTCTGTGTGTCTGTTATTTTATCTGTGCGTCTGCATGTCAGTTTGTTTGTTTCTCTCTGTGTCTGTCTGTCTGTCTATCTGTCTGTCTGTCTGTCGTTCTCTGTGTCTGTGTCTGTGTCTGTGTCTCTGTCTTTCTCTCTCTCTCTCTCTCTCTCTCTCTCTCTCTCTCTCTCTCTTCTCTCTCTCTCTCTCTCTCTCTCTCTCTCTCTCTCTCTCTCTCTCTCTCTCTCTCTCTCTCTCTCTTTCACTTTACAAAGATACAATGACAGAAAGATTTAGATTGAAAAACAGTATGAGAGTCCAAGGGGAAGCTTAATGACCAAACATACCATCCTTCAGTCAAAATAAATACCTTTCAAAAAGCCACCTGGATTCTCTCCTCCCTCCCTCTCTCTCCCTAAAACCCTATCCCCCCCCCCAAAAAAAAAAAAAAAAAAAGAAAAAAGCCAACAACAACAACAACAAAAACAAAAAAGCGAAGAAAAAAGATCAGTCGCAACAAACAACACGAACGGAACAAAAACAAGAAAAAAAGAAAGATGTGTTTAATTGAAAATAGTACCACTTTCAATATGTTTCATCTTTCAGAATCTTTTTCCTGGTGTGGCATAAGCAGCCCCGCCAAAAAAACAACAACAAAATACACTAACTAAACATAAAAAACAAAGCGGAAAATCAAACAGTCACTCTAAGATGACAACACAGAAGACAGAAGAGGAAGCAAAGAAGCCATAAGATGTGCTCTTCTGCTTTACTACTGTTTCTGTCTTGTCTATTATCATGACTGCCTGTCTGTCTGTCTGTCTGTCTGTCTGTCTGTCTGTCTGTCTGTCTGTCTGTCTGTCTGTCTTTCTGTCTGTCTGTCTGTCTTTCTGTCTGTCTCTGTCTGTTCAATAGAAGGTTGGTTTCTTTGCCTTATTGATTTTTGTTATTTCGTTCAATACAGTTTTTGGGCATGTTTGTCTGCCATCATACATGTTGCTGTTTGTCTGTGTTCTTTCCAGCTGAATATCTGTGCATCTCTCTGTGTGTCTGCGTTTGTGTGTCCGTGTATTTGCTGTGTCTGTGTATTTGTGTGTCTGTGTGTCTGTGTGTCTGTGTGTCTGTGTGTCTGTGTGTCTGTCTCTCTCTGTCTCTGTCTCTCTCTCTCTCTCTCTCTCTCTCTCTCTCTCTCTCTCTCTCTCTCTCTCTCTCCCTCTTTCCCTCTCCTCTCTCTCTCTCTCTCTCTCTCTCTCTCTCTCTCTCTCTCTCTCTCTCTCTCTCTCTCTCTCTTCTATCTATCTATCTATCTATCTATCTATCTCACTTTCCAGCAATTTCTTACAATGAAAAACTACAGAAAGGATCCACCTAAAAAAGAGTTATGGGCATATGGTATGTGCAATCACAGAAAACACTACACCTACATAAAAAATGCGTACAAATCTCTCTTTAAAAAACTAAAGAACCAAACCAAAAACAAAAACCAACTCAGCAGTTTTGCAAAGAAACCAGTTATGTGCTCAAAATGTTTTCTCTGTCACAATGTTTCATCTGGTGACAAAAGCAGCCAGACAAATACAAACAACAACAAAAGAAAGAAAGAAAAGACAAGGCGGAACATCCAACAGTGGCTTGGAGATGGCAGACAGCACAGGAGACAGATGGAGAAGCAGAGAAGCCACAGTGTGTGTGCGTTCTTCTGCTGTGCTACAGTTTCTCTCTATGGTCTGTCTGTCTGTCATCAGGCCTGGCTGTTTCTCTGTT
>CM060330.1:50824432-50829432 GCA_030674155.1 Stramonita haemastoma
CACACACACACACAACACACACACACACACACACACACACACAAACTGAGATAGTATTATGTCTGTCAAAAATATAATAATAAAAAAAAGACAGAAAGAAAACTAAAAAATAAGAACTTGGAAAGAGACCCCCGAAAAAGAAGAAAAATCGTAGAAGAGAAGAAAAAAATAGAGGAAAAAAAAAGGAAAAGAAAGCAACCATCCAAACGTTTGCAATTTCCTGTCAGAAATCTTTCAACAGTTTAAAGAGTTCAGTATTCATCTCTGACTGTCTGTCTGTCTGTATGTATGTCTGTCTCTCTTTCTGTCTCTCTGTCGTTCTGTATGTCTGCCTGCCTGCCTGTCTGTCTGATGTCTGTTTGTCTGTCTGTCTGTTTGTCCATCTCTCTGTCTCTTTTTCTCTATATCTCTCTATGCCTCTCTGTCTATATTTCTCTCTGTCTCTGTCTCTGTCTCTCTCTGTCTCTGTCTCTGTCTCTGTCTCTCTCTCTCTCTCTCTCTCTCTCTCTCTCTCTCTCTCTCTCTCTCTCCTCTCTCTCTCTCTCTCTCTCTTAAAGAAACGGTTAATTATCATACAGTTTACACACGAACACTCACAAGCTTTCTCACACACACACACACATACACACACACACTTACACACACGCTTGCACACACACAATCATATACGCCACAACATACACACACGTGCGCGAGTGCGCGCGAGTGCGCGCGAGCGCGCCGGCACACATACACACACGCACACACATACACACATACGCACACATACACACACACATACACACACACACACATAAATCGACCACTTAAAAGCAGCGCAGTATAAATTTGATGGGTTAGGTGCTCTTAACGCTTTAGGGACAAGCGAAAACCTAAGAAAAGAAACCATTAAAGAGCAGACCACAGATGAAATAACAGGAAAATGCTGACGGTTCTGGTATTGGAAAGGGTGCGAATTTTAGGGGGGGGGGGGGGGGTGGGGGGGGGGACGTGCTCGTACGCACACGTGCACGCGCGTGCGCAAACACACATATATGCGCACACTAACACACACATACACACACTAACACACACTAACACACACTAACACACACACACACGTGCATGTGCGCACACACGCTCAGACAAGCATACATATATACATACATACATACACGCATACATACACGCATACATACACGCATACATACATACATACATACATACATACATACATACATACATACATACATACATACACACATACATACATACATACATACATACATACATACATACATACATACATACATACATACATACATACATACATACATACATACATACATATCTATATATATGTATATATGCATACATGCACACATACACACATGCACACATGCACGCACAAACACACACGCACACACGCATACACACACACTTAGGCACACACACGCGCACACGCGCAAACACACACATACACACACACACACACGCACGCACGCACGCACGCACGCACGCACGCACGCACGCACACACACACACACACACACACACACACACACAGCAAACAAATTTCTCCTAGATCGTTCAACTATAAACCGGGCACCACAGTTTAAACAATCCGTGAGTAACAGTAGATTTGTCTTGAAATGCCTGAAACATAAGGTTTTACCTGGCAAGTTTAATGACTTGTTGTTGTTAATGATGATGCTGTTGCTGTTGTTGTTCTGCGTTCCCAAGCATAACAACTGGAGTCACCCAGAAAGTAACCTATAACTCACTCAACCAACCTGGGAATCACTGTGAGATTGAAGTTGCACACTGAATGAGAATTTTACTTAATGACTGTGTTCAGGTACCTCGCAACATAAGAAGCCATACTCCGACTTCAGAGGAAATGCTTTTCTGATCTATAATAAGATATATTTAATGTATCTCCCAGCTTATCGATATCAAGTTATTAATTTCGCACTAACTTTGATTGAAGCAAAATGCTATTAGTTCAGAACAACGTCGCACCAATTGTGACGCTCCACCACATAATAAGTCGGAGTGCACCAGAGGTCAATTTTTAGTTATTGACATGTTATTAATGTACAATAAAGTGGCTATCAAATACAAAAAAACAGATAGAAAATCGGACAATTCTGTGCAAAGTTATTACAAGTTGAAATGATAGACTGCAGGACGTGACAAAATGAGAAACGGGCAAGTTTATTTTTGTAACAGGTTGTCAGAATGAGGGCTTGGGTATTTTCAAAACACATTTAAAAGCAAAAGGAATAAAAATTATGCCTGGATTATTTTATCATAAGGTAGGTAAACGGATATTGTTTAATAATCAATCAAAATCTCAAAATTGACAACTTGACTCCCAACTGCCTTTAATGGCTCCTAGCGCAAAATTGGGTAATGTGCTAAGCGACTCATTTCGTGGTGGAGCGCCACAATTTATAAAATGATTTGAATACATTGAGCATCGCTACTTTTAAGATACTGGTGCTACATGCCTTCAAAGGAGAAAGCGGTGAACGGGTCCTCAGCTTTTAAGGGTCAGCTTATTTGACGGTGGCGCTCATCTCCTCTCCCTTTGCTGCTTTACCTTCCCTGACCCTCAAGAGTGCAGAAACTCATTTACAGCTGGGTGAACTGGGGGACCCTGCTGAAGTATTGCGGAAGTGTCAGTTATCTCTTAAGCGTTAGACAGAGTTGTTCTGATGTCAATGTCCATATACCCACCCACGCCCCCATCCCCATCCTCAGTTTCTTCTCTTTGCCCTCTTAAATCAAAACTTTCCCCTTTTCTTTTCTTCCACCCACTCTATGTGCCATGGAAACCAAAACATAGCTGCGAGTATACAGTAAAGTTTGTGAAAGATCTATGATGTACAAGAGCCAAAACAGGCCACAGGCAAAATAAGAAATAAAGCAGTGAGATTAAAAAGAGAAGACTGAAAAGAGACAGGAAATTACCTGTGGAGATTGTGACATGAACCCTAAAGTTTAAAAAAAAAATATAAGAAAAATATCAGTGCGTGTTGGGGGTTTCTTGCGTCCGAAAGTGACGGTATATGGCAGGCAATTCCCATTATTGCTACCGGTGTGTGTGTTGTTGTTCTTCAGTTTAACGTCCTTCCACTAAATAGTGATATCAGACAGGCAAGTGTGTATGTGTGTGTGTGTGTGTGTGTGTGCGTGTGTGTATGTATGTGTGTGTGTCTGTCTGTCTGTCTCTGTGTGTGCGTACGTACATACATGTCTACGTGCGTGCGTGTGTGTGTATGTGCGCGCGCGCGCGCGTGTGTGTGTGTGTTTGTGTATGTGTGTATGTGTGTGTGTATGTGTGTGTCTGTATGTCTGTCTGTCTCTGTGTCTGTGTGTATGTTTGTGTGTTTGCGTGCCTGTGTGTGTGTGTGTGTGTGTGTGTGGACTCTACACTGACATCTCTTTCTTTGACCGCTAAAAACAAAATGCTCAGAGAGATCGGCGTTCTAGATTTAGGGTACCTGCCTAAACACTGAGAAGTCCGGGGTACGAATCGTTCACACACACACACACACACACACACACACACACACACACACACACACACACATACACACACGCACACACACACACACACACACACACACACACACACACACACACACACACACGCACACATACACACACTGACACATATACAGACACAGACACAGACACATACAGACAGACAGACAGACAGACAGACACACACACACACACACACACAGAGACAGACAGACAGACAGACAGACAGACAGACAGACACCACACACACACACACACACACACACACACACACACACACACACACACACACACACACACACACACACACACACACACTCCTTCTGAAGAAAATTTAGATTCAAGGCAAGGCAATAGAGGCAAGGCAAGGCAAATTCAAGGCAAATCCCCGTCTGTTACGAAGTCTCTTGTACATAGCCCAGTTTTCGCGTTTCCTTAAAGTTCTTTGTTATTATTTTCCCTATTTGCATTTTTAGATGTTGCATTGATTTTTTTAATAACTGTTACACGACTTGTTTTGGTCTAGTATCACTTATAGTGAACATACGTTAAATTCAAGAACGAACACACATACACACACTCAAACACACACACACACACACACACACACACACACACACACACACCACACACACCACACCACACCACACCACACCACACACCACACACCACACACCACACACCACACACCACACACACACACGACACACACCACACACACACACACACAAATACACACACACACGCGCGCGCGCGCGCGCACACACACATAAACACACACACATACACATACACACACACACACACACACACACACACACACACACACACACACACACACACACACACACACACACACACACACCGGTGGTTCGATCCCAACTTGCTCCCGAAACTTGTCTTCCATCCACTAAACCATGAGTGATGTTCTGGGTGCAAGTCTTTCGGATGAGACGATATACCGAGGTCCCCTGTATAACAGACACGAAAACAACCCACGGCAACAAGAAAGTCAATTTTGGTAAAATTTTGCAGAAAAAAAACACTGGTAGGGACACCAAAACACATGCAGAGGAGAAAAGAAAATAACGGGCGGCGCTGCTCTTGTGGCTACGCGCTCTCCCCGGATAGTGCAAAACTGATATTGATGCAGAGAACTTTGCCGCTACTTAAAGCGGCATACAACACATTATGCAATAGTTACTGTAAATCTGTCTGTCTGTCTGCTTGCTTGCCTGCCTGCCTGCCTGCCTGTCAGTCAGTATCTGTCTCTGTCTGTCTGTTTCTGTCTGTCTCTGTCTCTGTATCTATCTCTTTCTCTGTCTGTCTGTCTGTCTGTCTGTCTGTCTCTCTGTCTCTGTCTCTGTCTCTGTCTCTCTCTCTCTCTCTCTCTCTCTCTCTCTCTCTCTCTCTCTCTCTCTCTCTCTCTCTCTCTCTCTCTCCATGGGTGCACATGTGGGGGCGTGCAT
>CM060330.1:50834432-50839432 GCA_030674155.1 Stramonita haemastoma
TTTTAGTGCGCTTTCTGAAATGTCATTTTATATAGTTTAGGATGTTGACGGGCATCAAATAAAAGGAAGCTGCATCAAAACAGAAAATCTGTAGATTTGCAACTGCATTTTTTTAGCCAGAAGCATTTTAGAAATGGAATAGTTTTGAATACGCAGGTGGCTCAAGAACTGTAAAAGATTTTTGTTCGCTTTAAAACATGCAAATGTCTCTATTCGGGTGTTTACGTCACTGTCTTTTTGTTTGGTTGGTCGGGGTTTTTTTTCTTCGTTTTTGGTTGATTTGTATGGTTGCTTTTGTTGTCGTTCCTATTGGTACTTTCACTGCCCCCTCTGCCACTGTTCTTTGGATTGAGTTATACTGTTTCTAATTATCTTTTCCATGGAAGTGTCTATGAAGCTTTCGTCCCTCTTTTAATTATTTTTTCTATCTCAACGTCCTGTAAGGTTCAGTAGAATTACAACTCACTCTTTTGAATCACACGCTACGTTTTCCTTGTATGCATATACTTACTCCCGCTATTGAATCTTCTGAAACAAAATATTCTCATGGACAAAAAAATCCAAAAATAAACCCAGACAGACAGAGACAGAGACACAGTCTATGGTCAAGCAGACAAACGGACTGGAACAGAGACAGACAAAGCGAAAACAAAATGATAATGTGAAATGAGAACGAGACGAAGGCGTAGACACAATGCAGAGAGAAACAAACTCAGATACAGAAACAGAGAAACAGACAGAAGAAGAAAACGAAAACAGGATGTGAAGCCTTGGAAATGAATCTTCATCAGTCCACTGACTTTCTATAGAATTTCAAAACAGCAATCAAAGCAAAAACAAAAACACAACCCTGTCAGGAACAACATTATTTCTCCACATCTGGCCTCCATGTTGTAATTGCACGCAAGGTGTTTTAGATATAAAGGGTTCAAGTAAAACATAAAACAAAAACATGAAACCAAAATATCACGAAACAAAAACGGTAAACAATAATGGAATTGAACAGAATGATAATTATTAGGGAAAAAAGGAGAGAACTGGACTCAAAACATAGTTAAGACCCAAAAATTAGATTTGAAAATATGATTCGAAAACTGTACAAGCACTACATTTTTTTAAAACCCGCATTAGAATAAGACTCCCCTCCCCCCCCCTAAAAAAAACACAAACAAATAAAAACAAACAAGCAAAATAGCTCCCCAAAACAAAAGAGCCACTAAAATAACAATGCATGTAAAATTACAAAAACAGATTCAAAACGAGATAGAAATGTTAAAAAAAAAAAACAAGCTGTTATGTTGTGATGAAAAGATTCTTCACAACCACGATGAGGAGAGGGCTTAATTTCACAATGTTATGACGAAAACATGTCAATGAATTATTCTTTGTGATAATAATAAACAGTCTTAACAAGGTAACAGTAATGCTTTAAGCAATCCATTTTTCATCGTTTGTTTGTTGATATTGTTGATGTTCTTGTTATTGTTGTTGTTGTTCATTGTTGTTAACGTTTGCATCATGGCTTTTATATCTTGATTATCATCAATCTCTTTTTCGTTCACACTTGCATGTCGTCATCATTATTATCGTTATTGTTGTCCTTTTTTAGTATTGGTATCATCATTGTCGTTATCATCAACACTGTGGCGGTTTCAGAGATAATTAACAAACTTATTTTTGTCTCTATCTGTCTGTCTGTCTGTCTGTCTGTCTGTCTGTCTGTCTGTCTGTCTGCCTGCCTGTCTGTCTGTCTGTCTGTCTGTCTGTCTGTCTTATCTGTGTGTCTGTCTTTCTGCATGTCTTGTCTCTGTACCTGTCCATTTATCTGTCTGTCTGTCTGTCTGTCTGTCTGTCTGTCTGTCTGTCTGTCTGTCTGTCTGTCTGTCTGTCTGTCTGTCTGTCTGTCTGTCTGTCTGTCTGTCTCTCTCTCTCTCTCTCTCTCTCTCTCTTCTCTCTCTCTCTCCTCTTCTCTCTCTCTTCTCTCTCTCTCGTGTGAATGCCTTTTTTGCCCTTATCTGGTCAGAGATAAATCTGTGTCTTTTTTTTAACCAAAGAACGTAGAGAACGCTCGTTTCGCTATGTGACGGAGTGTTAGAGGTAAATAACAGCTTTCATGGCAAAACAAATGCCCCTTTCTTGCTTAGCCTATGTCTTGATGTCTAATCTATGTATGTTTGCTACTATTGGTTGTTTTGAACATCAGGGTGTCTTAGATCTGGTTTGTATGAAATAGTAACTCAATTCCCACTGTAGTTTACAACACACACACCACACACACATACACACATACATACAAACATACATACATACATACATACATACATACATACATACATACATACATACATACATACATATAACATACATACATACATACATACATACATACATACATACTCACCACGCACGCACGCACGCACGCACGCACGCACGCACGCACGCACGCACGCACCACACACACACACACATACATACATACATACATACATACATACATACATACATACATACATACATACATACATACATACATACATACATACACACATACACACACATGAGAGACAGACAGACAGACAGAAGATACTGACAGATAACAAACAGAGACAGAAAGACAAACAAACAGACAGACAGACAGACAGACAGAAACAGAGAGAAAGATAGTCAGACAGAGGCAGGCAGAGACAGAGACACAGGAGACAGAGAGAGACATAAACACACAGAAACGGAAAGAAACACACAAACAGACGGACAGCTATGAAGACAGCCAGAGAAGACAGAGAAAGACAAAGAGAGAAAAAAAAACATTACAGGTTTGAAGTATACCTATTTCATTCACAGAAATGTCAAAGGTACATGAGGACCAAAAAACATTCGTGCACATGCACTCGCTACCACTAGCAAAAACAGAAAGAAAATAGCTCTTTGTATAATTATAGACTACCCGAAAAAAAAACATGATTACCTGAACAAGAGCATTCCAGAGAACTGCGTGCACACAGCTGATGGAACATGTTGATTTTGACAGCTGCTTCCTTCAGCTGAAAATAGAAGACACCATCCATTGAGATATATGTATCAGGTTGTCAGTCAGTTGGATAGACAAGCAGACACACTGGCAAGAGAAGGCTATCAAGTACATCTTGTTCGCACATACAAAGCACAAGCACCTCCTACACACTTACACACACACATACATACACGCGCAAACATTACATTCATTCATACATACATACATACATACATACATACATACATACATACATACATACATACATACATACATACATACATACATACATACATACGCGCACAAACATATATACACATTCACATACACACACATACATATATATATATATAATATATATATATAATATATATATATATTATATATATTCATACACACTATATAAACACATGCAAAGACACACACACACCACACACACACACACACCACCACACACACACCACACACACACACACACACACACACACACAATCACACACACACACTACACCAACACACACACGCACGCACGCAGCACCACACACACACACACACACACACAACACACACCACACACACACACACACACACACACACGTACAATCTATAGAAAGAGATTATTAACCGAGATCACGTGGTGTGTGTGTGTGTGTGTTGTGTGTGTGTGTGTGTGTGTGTTGTGTGTGTGTGGTGTGTGTGTTGTGTGTGTGTGTGTGTGTGTGTGTGTGTGCGAACGAACACAGAACACATTGCAAACACACTAAAATATCTGTTCTACCTTTTGGAACTGGAGGCTACTTTAGCTGTGGGAACAGAGGACGATAGTAATTTTACAAATTACATGCACTGTGAAACTGAATGTAAAAAAGCGCATAACTGCTTATTCCTTTATGCTTGCAAAAAAAAATAAAAAAGATAAAAATGAGAGACAGAGACAGAGAGAGCCAGAGACAGAGACAGAGAGAGACAGAGGGGAGGGGAATAAATGGGTTTATAAACTTTATTTTTCAAGGATACAGAGTAAGCATTCACATACTTTTCTCATCCAGCCCTTGCACACAGAGAGAGACGGAAGAGAGAGAGAAGAGAGAGAGAGAGAGAGAGAGAGAGAGAGAGAGAAGAGAGAGAGAGAGAGAGAGAGAGAGAGAGAGAGAGAGAGAGAGAGAGAGAGAGAGAGAGAGAGAGAGAAAAAACAGAGAGAGAAACAGAGAGAGAAACAGAGAGAGAAACAGAGAGAGAAACAGAGAGACAATGACAATTGACAATGACAATTGTTTATTTGTGATAAGCATTGACGCCCATTCACAAGGGGACAGTGGGATGGGGACTGGGCACAAAACATAGAATCAATGAAAAGCATAATGATCAACAGCCCAAACAGTCTTCATGACATGGATTCCATATCATTATTCTAAACAGATATACTGTCCTTCATTGGGTAACTTTTTTCATGTTGTTAACCCTCTCTGGAAGTATACATACATTAATTAAGAAACATCTTTGTGAACGTTTCCTTTCAACATAGCAGTAGTGTTAGCAGAGCACTGTCTCATGTCACGCATCATGGAGCGGACATCTTCAGCTTCCTCTGTCAATTGGTCTAATCTTTCCAGTATATTAGCTATTGTTACAGTCTCTTGCATTTCGCAGCTTTCATTTCCATCTTCCATATAGTCCGCACACTCTGCTTCCGTCACATTCTCTGCACACTCTTCCTCACTCTCACTGTCTGCACACTCTTCCCCACTCTCACACTCTGCACCCTCTTCCTCTCTGTTATTTTCTGCGCCCTCTTCCTCTCTGTCATGTTCTGCATGCATCTCATCGCTATCATTTTCTGCACGCTTTTCTTGATCTTCCACACCCTCATCGGACCTTTCACCTCCAGCCACGTCATTCACAGTATCATGGACACAGTTTTTGATTGCATTTAAACTACCACAGCCACACTCTTTTGCCACATTCACGATTTCACCACAAAACTCATTTC
>CM060330.1:50846932-50854432 GCA_030674155.1 Stramonita haemastoma
GATGCGAAAGACCACACAAGCTGTCTGAAGAAGGTAGCGTGTGGGCAGAAATTGAAATTTTATTTGGTTATACATCGGAAGTGTCGAACATCATTCATTCCGATGCAGGCAAATTATTTGTTTGAATTATTTACCCACTCCGCCGACTGGAGTGGGTGGGTGTTGCACCTGGGTTTCGAACCCACGACTTCTCCTCTTTATGTTTTGTTCCAATAGTCTCTTCTCTCGAACTCTACCTTGGTGGGGGAAGAGAGAACGTAGGTTTTTCCAAGCATTCAGGTTCCTTTTGTTTCCAAGACTTCTTATTTTCAGCGCTCAATTCGTTTGTTTCTTTTGATAGTTCTGGGGTTTTCGGGTCGTCGCGGTGGATTGAAAATAGAGGTAACTGCAGGTTCACCAGTGTCGTCTGATTCGAGCATTATCCCCAGTAATCCATCCTGCTCCTCTGACTGTAGAAATATATGTGGAACTTAAAAGGGCAGTCAGAGGTTATGTCGTGTTTATTGGTATGTCTGTGTGACAGCCTATTTGAACTAATTGACAGTTGTAACCTCATGGAAGAGTTTATGGATGGAAATTGTATAAATTGTTAAAGTGGGGGAAAGCACGGGATGGAGGGAGTGGGGCTGACACTCGTATTGTGACAAGATGTTAATTCCCTGGTCACAGTGTGTGTTGGGCAGGCCGCGGAACTGGACGTTTGTGTTGGGCAGACAGACCGCAGCGTTGAACACTGTGTTGGGCAAACCTCCGCACCCAGCTTTCAAGCAGTCCCCCGGGCCGTCTCAACGAGGAGATGACGAGAGGAGCAGGGACCTCTTTCTAAAGGATGCTGCGGAAGCTGTGCTGGACACTTTTGAGTCGCGATGTCCATCGCCTCATCGTCAGCGCTGCCGCAGTTGCATAAGCTGAGTATCCCCCCACGTGTGTCCTCCAGTACTCATGTCTTTCCCCCATTGTGAAAATACTGTGGGAGTGTGTGTGTGTGTGTGTGTGTGTGTGTGTGTGTGTGTGTGTGTGTGTGTGTGTGTGTGTGTGTGTGTGTGAGCGTATTATTTTTATTGATTTCTTTTTCTAGTTTATATATTTGTGCAAGGGGTTAGGGGTGTTAGGAAGGGCGGAGTGGAGGAAAAGGGGCATGTTAGCCTAGAGTTGTTAAATTTGTATGAAAGTGGAATAAAGCGTCGTGTTTGTAATGTTTTGCCTTTTGAATTGTGCTTTGTGAGATGGCTGTGATTGCCATCCCTTTTCCGGACGAATTAAAAACGAGCTAGTCACAACAAAAATCTAAGCTTGTCCTTTCTGGGACCGTGTGAAACTGGGTTTTTTTTGTGTTATGACAATTTTGGGGGCTCGTCCGGGGATCGGATTTAAAAGTTCAGTGTGGCATTGCAGCTTTCTCTCGGGCACACCAATAGGCTGTTTTGTCTGTCGCCCCCTTCTACTGTTCTTTCTCTTATTAGCGTGTCTTACGTTGTTGTCATTGTCATTACTTGTAGTTAGATTTGGTTGTGGGGAAATTAGCGGTGGTAGGGTTACAGAAGTAGGTAATTAAACAATTACTGGGTGATCAAGTGCTTGCACGCGCGGGTTGGTTGCGGTCCCATCTTTTTCCGATCCGTCGCGTCGCGTTCGTTGCCTAACTTCTGTGCTTTAGTTCGAGTCCTACTCGTGTGCGTGGTGCGCTGGTAAAGCCACTTGTTCCCCTTGGTTGGGGTCATAAGTTGCGTGGCCCGAGTAGGACTAGGAAGATTCGAACCCATATCTTGTGGTACTGGTAGGTTAGGGAGGGAGAATTGCGATGGCTGAGAAACAGGAGGGCGTGGGCAATGTTAGGGATCAGCGGGTCCTGAAGGACTCCCAGGGTCCAGTGACCAGAGCAGTGGCACCCAGGGCAGGGGGCATGTTCCCTGGGATATGGGGCGTTAGTTCTCCTCGGAGCGTTACCCACGCATTTTGTCACCACCAGCACGACTTCGATGTCAGGGAGGAAGGGGTATGACATCGCCTTCACTGACTTCACTCTCCAGTTCTGGAGGGAGGTGCGCGGGGGCACAGCCCCTGTCTACCCCCAGTAAGAAAAAATAAGTTTGATAAAAGTAGTCAGAAGCTCCTTTCTCCGTTGAGCCTGTCCACTTCACGACAGCAAACAGGTAAGGACACAAGAGAGAAGGTTTTCAGTAAGGCTGAATAACGAAATGGAGGTAAGGACTGTGGCAGGATGGTTAAGACGTTCACCGGCCAATGTGTAAACCGTGAGTTTCTGGGTTCGTACCCAGCCTCGCCCTTTCTTCCCAGTTTGACGAAATAGTCGAACTGAATGTCAGTCATTCGGATGAGACTATAAACCGAGGCCCCGTTTGCAAACGCAGGCAGAACATCTTGCGCACACGTTAAAATACCGTTCCGCCTTTCGGAAGAGCAGGCCATCGTGTGCCGGTAGGAGCGGATGACAAAATTATTTTTTTTAAAACCAGCATGCACACAGGTGTCGTGTTTAGACACCATCCTTGAGGGAAAAAAAATAATGGGTAGGCGGTGCACTTGTGGCGACGCGCTCTCCCCGGGGAGAGCAGCCCGAATTTCACACAAAGAAATCTGCTGTGACATAAAGTGCTATAAAATAAAATAAAAATAAAATAAAATAAAAGATCCGGGTTAGGTGGAGGGCGTGCTCATCCCCCCTCTGGCGCGAAAAAAAAAACTGCCTCTCCTCCTCCGTATGTTGCCTCCTCTCTTTCCCCTCCCTTGGGAATAGAGGTAGTATTGCTGTACTGGGCAGTACGAGCCAGTCACAACAAAAATGTAAGCTTGTCCTTTCTGGGACAGTGTGGGAACTCTGGGGGGGGTTTGTGTTGTGACAGTATGGTAGCAGAATTTTGACTTTAGGGATGAATTTTTAGGCATGATTATTATTAATATTGATGTGGAACATCTTGCACACGCGCGGAAACTCGTTCTGCTTTCGAAATTGTAGGCCATTGTATACCTGTGGGAACGGATGAAAAAAATTTACAAAGCTGCATACACACGGGGACTGGATGTAAAAAGCGCATTGGTGCTTATTTCACTATCCTTGCAATAAATGAATACAATCAATCAATAAATGAATAGATAAAAATGTTGTTTTTGTACGACTGTTACTTTTGTTGTTGGTTTTGGTTTTCTTCATGGTCATCTGTTTATACTGGCAGAAAAAGTAAAAGTCTACATGTCCGAAATAAGAGAACAAAAAAAGGATGGAGAATGATTTAAAATGTGCGCAATATGCTCTGCTTCCTTTTGCACACACGATCTCGAGTTATAGTCACATTTGAAAGACTTTCCGGGGTTGAGGGTGTGGTATTGGTCGGTACTCTAGTTAACTCCAGGCAAAAGATTCCCTTTATTTGTTGTCTTGATGCTGACTCGAACCCAGGCTCTCAGATCACGAGCGCGACGCATTAACCACTGAGCTAATCTGCCTCTTATTGTCATATACTTATACTTTTCAAGTTGATTGAACGTGGCTTTGATTGCTCAAGAGCACATTCGTTTTTGAAAATCTATGTGAACAAATGATGAAGTCGGCACTTCAAACATGTTACTAAATCATGTCACGCACGCGTGAAAGAGAAATAATACAGTAAAAAAATAAACCCAGAGTGTTGGGACACCAGGGTAAGAGATTTTAGAAGCAAACACGCTTAAAGAGAATGTGTGCACACAAGAGGAGCAAGACAATGTTATGAAGACAATATCAAGCCAGCAGGCCATAACATAGGGCCTACTTGCTTTACAAGCCAAGAAACAAAATGATTAATTAAATCAAAGTAAGGCTAAGGGCAGAAAGCTGTCTCTGTATCATCACCCCACTTTTGCATTTTCTGCCAAGTGTGTTCGCTATATTATGTGTTCGTTTCCTAATCTGTTCACATTGTTGTTGACCCCTCTTATTCCAATTTTTTTCTGTGTGTCACAGTTTCCATAAGAGGGACATGATAATTATGATGAAAAGTGGAAAATTGAGAGGCTTAGAGTGCATACCTCAATTTCAACATGTCTAAAAGACAGTTTTCAAAAGGATGTTGTTTGTTTTGTTATTGTCGTTATTGTTGTTGCTGTTGTTTTTGTTGTTATTGTTGTTGTTGTGTGTGTATGTGGAGAGAGAGAAGGAGAAAGAGAGAGAAAAAAAATAGAAAGAACTAGAAAGCAAACAAGAGACAGACAGAAAGAGACAGAAAGACAGATACATAGAGAGACGGATACAAACAGACAGATAGACACAGAGACAGAGAAACATAGAGAGACAGAAAAACACAGAGACACAGAGAGATAGAAAGACAGAAAGGCTAACAACATCACATAGAGATAGAGTGAATGTGAAATAGAGAAAATAAAAGAAAGAAACCATAAAAAGTCAGAAATGTTGCCACAAACACATGAGACCCAAAAAAAAAACCCACAAACAAACCGAAAGAAAGAAATCTTTAAGAAAAACCCTAAGAAAATATATTTTGACCAAATCAGTGATTCGCTTTCGGTTCTGAAAAGAGCCAAAGAAACCATCCCAGGCAACAGCAACCAATCTATCTCTCACAGCTGCCATTGTGCTGGATTTGCATGCACAGTGATCAGATAAACAGAAAGGGGAGGGTAGTAGGGGGGATGTGGGGGGGGGGGGGTTGTGATGCAAAAGCTAGCAAATGATACTGCTAGAACGAAGATATAAAAGAAAACGAGAGAGAATTAAATACTCAGACAATGATGCCAGAGTATAGGTACGAGACTATAATTTCGAAGAAAATAACAAATATTTTGTGTGGAGCAAAAACATTACTACACATAGAGAGAGGTAGACAGAAAGACAGACAGACACAAAGAGAGAGAGGGGGGGGGGGGAGAAAATGAAAGAATGAATGAATGAATGAATGAATGAATGAATGAATGAATGAATGAATGAATGAATGAATGAATGAATGAATGAATGAATGAATGATTATTTTTCAAGGGTTACTGTGTATGACTTTTTTTTCAACCGGCCCTTGCCTTAATTAGGGAAATAATTAATAAAAATATCAACTGAGAGAGACAGAGACAGAGACAGCAAGAAAGAAAAACAGACAAAAAATAATACAGAAAAAGAAACCACAACAATCTAGGAATTCTCAAACCATTGGGCACAAACACAATCGTAAGCGTAATTTCATTTCACAAGATTAAAGTACAGATTTTTTTTTTGATATAGCATTCAGCCCTGAAATGAAATGAAAAGATTAGCAGAAAACAAAAACAAAAGGATAATGTAAAAAATGTATAATAAAGAGACCGAGGCAGAGCAGAAAACACTATCACAAGGCAGACAATAGCTGAGAAAGAAATTATGCAAAAGGAACTAGTTGAAAGACTGTTAATGTCAACCAAAACTCTGAAATTGACCTCTGACTATAATGTATAGCAAACCTGTTAACCAATGTGTATTTCTGACGCTCCACCACAAAATGAGTCACGTTTTTCCTAGAAACCATTAAAGGCAAGTGGTGGTCAGGTTGTTGATTTTGATTAATTGATTTTAAAACTATGGCCATTACTCTACCTTGTACTGAAGTATCAAAGCAAAGGCTAGTGTCCTTTTGCTTTAAAAACGCATTAAAAATCACCCAAGCCATCATTCTATCTATTACGACGCAAAACTTTTTTTTTCTCATTTTGTCACTTCATGCAGTCTAGATTCAATGTGTAATAACTTTATAGAGTTGACTGATTTTTACATCTTTTTATCATTGAATAGCCTTTTTGTTGCAAAAATAACATATTAATAACTATAAATTGACAGTCACATGCATTACGACTCGGTTAAGTGGTGGAGTGTCAAAACATTTGATGTTTCTTAGTGATTTCCTGGTTGAAAGAATGCCACAGCATGCTTATTCTGGGTGATCCTTTGGGTAGTAAGACGAGAAACACACAACAACAACAACAACCACAACAAAAGAACAACAACAGCAACAGCAGCAGCAAAAACAACCCCCTGAACTGATTTAAAGTCTGAAAAGAACCCAAAGAATCAAGCAATACAAAACAAAACCAGTTTCATTGCATGCAATCAATGGCTCAGAATTGCACGCAAGGTGATCTAAAAATTAGAGGATCTTTAAAAATGTTATTCAAATGTCAAAGAAAGTAAATAAAGAAATGAATTCAAGAAATTTAAACCAATAAAAACTATAAGGACAAAACCCCAAACTGGTGTAATTATATAGGGTAAAATATAAATAACAAAAATCTTTAGACCAAAAACAATCAAGAAGCACAAACTTGACAGAACATTAGCGAAGTATACTGATAAATCACTTTGCTGGATAGGCAGCCATACTCAGCTTAAAATGTGTCTTCCTTCCCCACTGGTGAATACAAGACGCTAGCGGGTAAAGCTTGTCATACACGATATTAGTATGACAACTATTTGATATAAACCATCGCGCTTTTCTTCATAAAACACAAAGTTTTAGGCTTTGCGAAGAATAATTGATATTTATGTGTTACTGGTTCTTGTTAATAAATATAACCATGCATACCGACCATTTTCAAACTATATCTCCCAGGGAAACAGAAAGAAAACTGGCCGCAAACTCCTGAAAACAAAGGTTTCAATGTCCAAGCAATCAGGCAAAGCAAAATTTAAAAAAAAACGATGGTGTGTAAGAATAGGCGTGTGTGACAATAATCGTGACAAAAAAGAAGCGCAATTTTCAAATAGTGGTATTTGTTTGCGATAAAATGCAACAGTCTTCAGCCCCCAAGATTATTTTTATGGGGATGGGTATTTGAGTTCTGTAAACTGTGGTATTAAGATAGATTGGTGACAGGTAAATGAAGATTGATAGAAATAATGGAATTAGGAAACACATTTTCATTCTGGTTTTCAAGCTTTATTCTGGAAAATGCATTTCAGAGAATTACTTCAGAGATTTAATTTTATATGAAAATGCATTCCCAAAATTACTTTAGGATTTGATTTTACATCTCATATCTGAAAATGCATTCCTAACAAATTGCACGTATGATTTATATTGCATCTTTATAATTATCGGAAAATCATTCTAATGAATTACATACATATGATTTTTACATCAGAGAGCTTTCATGCCGACGTATGACGGAACTCTGGGACCGTTTTGCCACAAATGTCTGTTATGGATACTGATGACGACAGCAACAAGAGCAGCTTTAGCGTAAGTTACAGTAGTGGAAGTAGTAGTAGAAGTAGTAGTAGTAGTAGTAGTAGTAAGTAGTATGTAGAGTAGATGTAGTCGTGTGACGTCGTAGTAGTAGTAGGTAGTGTAAGTGATAGTTGAATATATGAATGACTGGTATGCGTAGTGGGCTAGTGGTTTGTGGTGGTCAATATTTAGTAATGGTGGCATGTATGTGGGGTACGGGGATGGGTGGTACGAGTACATGGTCTGGTGGAAGTTAGCTGAAAACATCATTGGTAATATAACAGAAGCGAATATTATG
>CM060330.1:50866932-50871932 GCA_030674155.1 Stramonita haemastoma
TTTTTTTTCCAATTTCTTTCTTTACTATTTCTAACTTTCATATTCTCTTGTACTTTTTCACAAAATTTTCTCTCCCTTTCTCTCTCACGTCATTTTCTTTCTCGCAATCCTCCCCCCTCCCACCCCACCCCATCTTTTTCTCTCTTTTCATCTTTTATTTTTTGTTCATTTTTTGTCTTCTTATTTATCTACATCTGATTCTTCTTTGATGACGGGAGCTTTGAGCCTCTTTATTCCTTTTTTGCTTATTTCGCAGGAGGTGTACCAGAAGTGCTAACTGTGTTCTATCTCATTGCTTATTGTCTTCTTTATTTAGTGTGTGTTGGGTGTGTGTGTGTGTGTGTGTGTGTGTGTGTGTGTGTGTGTGTGTGTGTGGTGTGTGTGTGCGTGTGTGCGTGTGTGTGTGTGTGTGTTTTAGTGTGTGTGTGTGTGTGTGTGTGTGTGTGTGTGTGTGTGTGTGTGTGTGTGTGAGAGATTCTATATGTGTATCATTCTCTGTGTGTGCGTGTTTGTGTGTATGTGTGTCTGTATGTGAGTATGCGTGCGCGCGCGCGCATGCACACATACACACACATACACACAAACACGTGCACGCGCGCGCGTGTGTGTGTCTGTGTGTGTAAGTGTGTGTGTGTGTTGTTTTAGTGTGTGTGTGTGTGTGTGTGTGTGTGTGCGCGCGCGCGCGTGCACGCGTCTCTTTGTATGAGTGAGTCTCTCTCTCTCTCTCTCTCTTCTCTCTCTCTCTCTCTCTCTCTCTCTCTCTCCTCTCTCTCTCTTTTCTTCTGAGTTAGGTGTTCGTATGTTTTAGAAAATCCAGGTGAGTACCGACACATTGTAAAAGACATCTACGATTCCGTTTGCGTTTAAGATAAACACTAACAGTTGATCAGAAAAGGCAAATATTTATTAAGAAAAAAGATGTCTTATCGGATAACAATCCAAAATGTATCAGTAAAGTATCCATTCACGTTTAGGAAAAAAAAAGTTTAAAAAAGAGCATAACAACATTAAGAAAGAAACGAAAACATGAAGCCTTTATGTCAACTCAGTCGCTGAAACAAACTGTGAACGGGGATAGCATAGACGTTGAAAGACACTGTTCATCCTGTCTACAATACTGAGACTGAGATGAAACCATACCGCATACAACAGTGCCATACAAGTGGTACCCTTCCCCCTCCCTCCCCCAAACTCCCCCGTCTGACGAGAAGAGTTATGTGCTTGGAAGACAGGCTGCTATCATCGATCGTTCTTCTTCTTTATAGAGTTCTTAGATGGTAGCGTAACTGTTGTTGCTTGTCATGTAATAATAATAATAATGATGATGGTGGTGGTGGTGGTGTGATGATGATGATGATGATGATGATGATGATGATGATGATGATGATGATGATGATGATGATAAAAATAATAATAACAATAATAATAATAACGATAATAGTGATGATAACAATAACAATGACGATGATGATGATGATAATGGTGATGGTGATGGTGATGGTGATGATGATGATGATGATGATGATAGTAAAAACAATGCAATTTATATAGCGCTAAATCTTGCAAAAACAAATCAAAGCGCGTGCATTCAGCCAGTTCCAACACATGCAACAAATAACAAAGGTTTTAACAAAGTCAAATGCACACCCACACCCACACACACCCACACAAAGGTTATACACTTCGGCAGATGGTGGATATTTCAGCTGTTGAGATCAGGGGCAGGTATAAGATGAAACGGAAGATTTTAGCTTTGAAATAGATATGTCTTGAGGCTCGATTCAAAAGTGTCGTAGGTGGGCGTTTCACAAAGGGAGAGAGGTAGATCATTCCAGATTACTGAACCAGAAATAGAAAAAGAGCGAAAGTGTCTCATGCTACCGTTGAGAGAGAGAGAGAGAGAGAGAGAGAGAGAGAGAGAGAGAGAGAGAGAGAGAGAGAGAGAGAGAGAGAGAGAGAGAGAGAGAGAAAGAGAGAGAGAAAACACTGAACACACTGAACACTGAAATGCTTTAATGTACTTCGGCCATTGGCCACAATACAAGCAACAAAAAATAAAGATGGGGGGTGGTGGTGTGGTGATGACATTTCCTCATAATAACAGAGAGAGAGAGAGAGAGAGAGAGAGAGAGAGAGAGAGAGAGAGAGAGAGAGAGAGAGAGAGAGAGAAAGAACCAACTAGCACCGTTATTCCACAAATCTGGCAGACAGCAGAGAAGTCAGGCAGGATGTGCTGATAATCCCCAACACTTCCTGACTGTCACATCCCTGCAGATTCCAGCATGCTAGACTAAGCTGGTGCCAGCCACTGCAGTGGATGTAACGGGGACAGATTCACAAGTCTGTAGCAATGCTCCTGTCCACTGGGCTTCAAGTTTCTTTCCCACTTAACTTTCTGCATTGTTCACGAGCAGGTTAAGTATAGAGGGCATTGACTCCTTTAGTTATTTGTGATCATCTTTCAGGTGTCTTGGTTGGTTCAGTTTCTGTATTTTAATGGCCGAGTGATAAGCGCTTGCTTTTTTATGTCTATTTTTGTTTTTTCCTGACTTTCTTTACTTCTATCTGTTTCTTTTTGTTATGCTTTTTTTCTTTTTCTTGCTTTCTTTTTTTCTTTCTTCCTTTCTTGCTTTCTTTTTTCCTTCTTCCTTTCTTTCTTTCTTTCTTCTTTCTTTCGTTTTTTCGTTCTTTCTTTCGTTCTTTCTTTTTTTTTTTTCCCCTTGTTTATTTTTATCGTGCATTTTTAGTAATTGTCCAGCCTTTATTAAACAGTCTTTCTTGCTTTCTTTCTTTCTTTTCTCTTTTACCCACAGAACAAAAGCCAAAGATGTAATTCTTGAAATATTAAACTGAAATACATCCCAGCTCAATTGTAACAAATCCATTAACAACTATGAATAACGCATGAAACAGAAACTCGATCTTCACTTGATTCAATCTTCATCACAGATGACTGACTCTGTCCTCGTTCCATTCCTGACAGTCTGGCACCAGCTGCAGTAGCTCAGGCATGTAGAAACCTTTCAAAGAAGTTTCAGAGATTTCTGCAATTGTCAAAGTGCCCTGTGTGTCAAGACATTAAAGGAAAGAACTCACAAAGGTAGAGAAAGAGAGAGAGATAGAGACAGAGATATAGAGACAGACAGAGAAAGAGAGAGAAAGAGACATGGAGAGAGACAGAGAGATACAGAGAGAGAGAGAGAGAGAGAGAGAGAGAGAGAGAGAGAGAGAGAGAGAGAGAGAGAGAGAGGAGACAGACAGACAGACAGACAGACAGACAGACAGACAGACAGGCAGACAGACAGACAGAGGGACAGAGATCCCACTAGAACCGTTATTCCACAAATCTGGCAGAAAGCAGAGAAGTCAGGCAGGATGTGCTGATAATCCCCTACACCTCCTGACCGTCACATCCCTGCAGATTCCAGCATGCTAGACTAAGCTGGTGCCAGCCACTGCAGTGGATGTAACGAGGACAGATTCACAAGTCGGTAGCAATGCTCCTGTCCACTGGACTTCAACTTTCTTTCCACCTAAAGTGTCTGCTTTAGTCAAAAGCAGGTTTAGTGTGGAGGTCATTGACTCCTTTAGTTTTTTGTGATCATCTTTCAGGTGTCTTGGTTGGTTCAGTTTCTGTATTTTAATGGCCGAGTGATAAGCGCTTGCTTTTTTATGTCTTTTTTTGTTTTTTCCTGACTTTCTTTACTTCTATCTGTTTCTTTTTGTTATGCTTTTTTTCTTTTTCTTGCTTTCTTTTTTTTCTTTCTTCCTTTCTTGCTTTCTTTTTTCCTTCTTCCTTTCTTTCTTTCTTTCTTCTTTCTTTCGTTTTTTTCGTTCTTTCTTTCGTTCGTTCTTTTTTTTCCCCTTGTTTATTTTTATCGTGCATTTTTAGTAATTATCCAGCCTTTATTAAACAGTCTTTCTTGCTTTCTTTATTTCTTTTCTCTTTTACCCACAGAACAAAAGCCAAAGATGTAATTCTTGAAATATTAAACTGAAATACATCCCAGCTCAATTGTAACAAATCCATTAACAACTATGAATAATGCATGAAACAAACTCGATCTTCACTTGATTCAATCTTCATCACAGATGACTGACTCTGTCCTCATTCCATTCCTGACAGTCTGGCACCAGCTGCAGTAGCTCAGGCATGTAGAAACCTTTCAAAGAGATTTCAGAGAGTCCTGGAATTGTCAAAGTGCCCTGTGTGTCAAGACATTAAAGGAAAGAACTCACAAAGGTAGAGAAAGGAATGAGAGAGAGAGACACAGAGAGAGAGAGAGAGAGAGAGAGAGAGAGAGAGAGAGAGAGAGAGAGAGAGAGAGAGAGAGAGAGAGAGAGAGACAGACAGACAGACAGACAGACAGACAGACAGACAGACAGACAGACAGACAGAGACAGAACGAGACAGACAGACAGACACAATAACAATGACAATAGTTTATTGTGATAAGCTTTACGCCCATTCACATGGGGACAGAGGGATGGGGACTGGGCACAAAACACAAAAATTGAAAAAGAACACAGTGAATAACAGCCCAAATGAACATCATGGCATGGAAATCCACAACATGGGTTTGCGATAATTACAAAGTATGGATAGTTTTTTTTCTGAGATACAAATCATTATCTATTCACTCGCTGGTCTGCTAGGAAACAACTTCACACTGTTATTTTAGGAGCTTGGCCAGCTGTTGTTATTTCTTTTAGTGCACTGGAAAGATTGTCCATTCTATTGCAAAACTGCTCATCAAACTTCTTTAGTCGGTCCATAATAACCCCAATCGTGATTTCTGCTGTCTCACACATCTGCCCTTCAACAGATTCACCTGAATATTCTGCCACAGCCTCTGCGCATTCAGAACCAGACATGCTCCCTTCTTCCTCACCATCCACTTTTTCTCTGTCACACAACTCTTCCGTACTTACTTCTGCATTATCATAAGTGTCACAGGTTTCTTCGTGATACTCCAGTGTCACTGTCTGTGTATCTGTCA
>CM060330.1:50876932-50879432 GCA_030674155.1 Stramonita haemastoma
CTCTCTCTCTCTCTGAGTTGTTTCTGTCTCTCTCTCACTCTTTCTTAATGTGTTCAGTGTTCTTTCTTTCTTTCTTTCTGTGCAAATCCTGCTTTTCTCGTCCTTGTTCTTGTTTGTGTTACTTGTAAGTTGTCACTTGTAAAAAGCAGAACAAAACGCACATTAACCAATTATCAAAATTACGTGGCAATGAGTCACATAGATTCTGTTGGAAATAGTAGCACTATATGTCCAACTTTTTTTTTAAGCCAACTATATACACTTCATAGCAAATTGAAGAGGAAATAGATTAGGGTTGACATGAAAAAACCCTCACCTTTATTTCCCCTTTGTTTTTGTTTTTACATTTTTTCTGCTATTTTTGTTCTTTTTTCTCGTTGTTCGTTTATTTTCCTCTTAGATTATATCATTGTTTTTCACTTCTCTTTCTTGAGTGTGTATCTAAAGGGATTTTTTCTCTCTCTTTTTTCGTTTAAAAATTGTGTTTTAGCTTTATTTCTTCCGTTGCCTTTCTTATCTTCTTATCTCGTACGTATAATATTTGTTCCTCTTTTTTCGTTTTTTTATATTAGTTTTACTTTAAAATTTACCTTATTGATTCCTTTTTTTTTCTCTTTTGTTGTCTTGTAGACTCTTCCTACGACTTTCCCCTCGTTTTCTTTCTTTCTGTCTGTCTTACGTTTTGAATGTTTTTTTGTTCTTTCTATGTTTATTTAACTTTTTGAACACTTTTTCCTATATTTTATTTGATTTTCTTTCGAGTTTCAATCTTCAGCTTGTTTTGCCTTTTAAAAAAAGATTCCCTGAAGGATTGTCGTGTGTATGTGTGCGCGCGTGTGTGTGTGTGCGTGTGTGTATGTGTGTGTGTGTGTGTGTGTGTGTGTGGTGTGTGTGTGTGTGTGTGTGTGTGTGTGTGTGTATGTGTGTGTGTGTGAGTTTATCCTTTCTCCTTTTGTTTTTCTTGTATGGGGTGTTTACCCCAGTATTTCCCGTCCGATGCCCTTTGCTTTCTGTCGTTGTATCTATTAGTCTGCTTTTCTTCCTCTTTCAACTAATGCCCCTATCTTTCCCTAAGTCTTTGCTTATTTATGACATTTTATCCTGTATGTCGCTGTGTCTCTTTCTCTTAATTGTGTCTGTCTCTAAGTCTGTCTTTATGTGTCTGTCTATCTGTCTATCTATCTGTCTCTATCTATCTGTCTCTATCTATCTGTCTATCTGTCTGTCTATCTGTCTGTCTATCTATCTATCTATCTATCTATCTATCTATCTATCTATCTATCTATCTATCTATCTACCTGCATCTGAATGTCTGTCTCATTTTATCATTACACCCCCGTCATTGTCCGTATCTCTGAGTCCCTCGCTGTGTGTCTCTCAGTCTCTGTCTCCCTGTTTCTGTCCCTATATATGTTTGTCCATGTATCTGTTTGTCCGTCTGCCTGTCTATCTGTCTGTCCCTCTCTCTCTCTCTCTCTCTCTCCTCTCTCCTCTCTCTCTCTCTCTCTCTCTCTCTCTCTCTCTCTCTCCTCTCTTCTCTCTCTCTCCTCTCTCTTTTTTCTCTCTTTCTCTTCTCTATCCTCTACTCTCTCTCTCCTCATCTCTCCCTCTCTCTCTCTCTTTTTTTTTCTTTCTTTCTTTCATTCTTTCTTTATTCGTGTCTAGTGTCTTTTTCTGTTTCAGTCCTTTCCGCTCTGTCTGCCTATCAGCTAACTGCATCATGTCTTTTTTTTTCTTCACTCTCTTATGTTATCTCTCTCTGTCTGCTGTCTGTGTGTCTGTGTCCGTGTCTGTGTGCCTGTCTAACTGCTATTGCTTCTGTCTGTCTGTCATTCTCTGTCTCTTACTTATCGTCTCTTTTTCTGTCTGTCTGTCTCTGTCTTTCCTTTTGTCTGTCTCTGTCTCTCTGTCTCTGTCTCTGCGTGTGTGTGTGTGTGAATTATATCATCAGTTCATATTCTGGCATCCCCCAAAGGAATCTACCAAAGTGTTAAAGCCACCCCCAAACCTTTCCTCGCTTCTCTTCTCGGCGTGTCCCCACGCTTCTCTTCTCGGTTCATTATTTCCCCGATCCTTCCTTGCAACTCGAAAGTCTCACAGGACAGTGGTGATGGTAAAAGAAAGGAGGAAGAATGAAAAGCGTGAGGATGTAGGATGGGGGGGGGGGGTGCGGATGGGAGGGGTAGGTGTGGGTAAGGGTTAAACGTTAAACGTGCTGACACATCGTAGTAGTAGTAGTAGTAGTAGTAGTAGTAGTAGTAGTAGTAGTAGTGATGATGATGATGATGGTGATGATGATGGTGATGATGATGGTGATGATGATGGTGATGATGATGATGATGATGATGATGATGATGATGATGATGATGATATAATAATAATAATAATAATAATAATAATAATAATAATAATAATAATAATAATAATAATACAACGATGACGATGACGATGATGATGATACATGGAATTTATATAGCGCTATATCTTGCACACACAAAAA
>CM060330.1:50886932-50891932 GCA_030674155.1 Stramonita haemastoma
ACCATCATCATACAGTCTCGTCCCGAAATATACATTTTGTGTCTCTACTTCTATAGTATACCAATGATTCCATAGTTATATTCTTCCAAATGATACGAGAAGGACCATACAAGAAAATAGTTTACCCTATGGAGGCAGATAAACAGATTTAGCAAGAACTGAATGGAGAAAAGGTGAAAAAACTAAGATGAGGTACACAATTTCCAATGTACTAAAACTTCGTTCTAGCCTTGCTTCTTTCAGCACTTTGCAGTTAACAGTTTTATAGTTAGAAGTGTAGCTACTCTTGTGCATCGGGGGTTGTATAGATTGTATTACCGTTTGATGTTTTTAATCCTTTTCACTCGAAAGGTTTGAATATGAATAACTTGCAGAAAGTCCTTAAAGTAATATAATTAGGTAAGAACTGACTTATGGCTTGAAAAGGAGGATTTTGAACATACATTAAGAAAAAGAAACAGAAGGCAAACAAAGAAAAACATATGACACACGCGTAGAAGTAAAAGAAATGGCAACAAAATGACAGTGGTAAAAAAGAAAAAGAAAAGGAAACTCTAAAAATAAAATGTAACCACAGAAATAATAGTTTAGTACTTTGAAACTTTAAGCCAACCCACTGTCTAAGCATTTGTGGTCTCCATCCTAAGTTTTTAACCGTTAACCCATACCCTAAGAACCTGTGCTCCCTATTCTATCAATTAACACTTACGCTTGTGTCAAAGCTGATGCAACTACACTTACACTTGTGTCAAAGCTGATGCAACTCTTCCCCCCCCCCCCTCAGCATACGGTCTTCTCCCCCCATACACACTCTTTGCAACACACACACACACACACACACACACACAACACACACACACACACACACACACACACACACACACACACAACACACACACTGACCAGATTTTCTTTTTAAAAAAAAATTTATATTTTAGTATATAGTATAATGCATATATCCCCCATCATTATCCATGTCTTTCTCTCCCTTTCTCTTTATTCTTATCAATATTTTGATATTTATTAGTATTATCATTCTATCTCTTTATTTTGTGTTTGTTTTTCTGGGTTTAAAAAAATTGAATTGCTACATTCGTTATAATTATATTTTCCATTTTTGATTTCTATTCATTCGTCCATCTATCTATTTACTTTTTTTTTTAGTATGCTTCCACCCCCCACCCCCCACCCCCACCCCCCTTGTCTGGTATCACTTTATGTGGAATGACGTAAAATTGAAGACTACTACTACTCTTTGTGTCTGCCGTCTTTTCATAGTATACTGAACAGAATTATGTAATTACAGTCTTCCAAATGAGACCAGATGGCCAAGGAAATAGTTTACCGTCAAGGAGACAGATGAATAGGTCTACAGAGAAGTAAAAGGAGAGAAAGGTGGAAAAGTAGGACAAGTTAGGACTACCACATTTTCTGTTGTACTAAAACCTCTTTCTGGGTTTTTTTCAGCACATTGCAGTTAATGTGTTGTACAGAGAAGTGTAGATGTATAGTACAAGGGGAGTTTTTATAATTTATCTTGTTGCTGTTCTCATTATTTTGTACTGAAAATGTTTAGAAATTTAATAATTTACATCAATCCCTGAAAGCAATCCTATCATGAATAAACTAATTTACAGTTTGAAATCAGAGTTTGAGCATAAATTAAGAAGAGAGAAAGAAAGAGGAATCAAAAGCAGCAGCAGAAGAAGAAACAGCAGTCACAAAAAATAAAGCATAAAAAAAAAGAAGAACAAGAACAAGAAAGAACAAGAACAAGACCAAGAACAAGAAGAAACAAGAACAAGAAGAACAAGAAACGGACAAAAAGAAAGAAAAAAAGAAAAATATTGAATCAGAGCAGAAGTACAAACTGAAAAAAACAGTACCAACTGCACCTCTCCACCTAACTTTTAACCGTTAACCAACATTCTGTCTGACACCTACACTCTCCATCCATCAATTAAAGCTTGCACATGTGTCAAAGCTGCTGCAACTTCCACACACCACCCAGCACACAATGTCCTCCCCCAACCACACACTCTGTCTCTGCTCCCTTCTTTATCGTATACCCGAACCCCAACATCACACGCACTTTTCCAAATAAGAGGAGGCGGTATAGGACAATGGCGTCTGGTTAGGGAGGCAGATAAACAGATTTAGAAGAACTGAAACGAGAGAAGAGGAAAAGTAGGGATGAGGAAGCATCTTAGGCAGTACTTAAACCTATTTCTGGCCTTACCTGTTCAGCTATCGGTAGACAATGTGTTTGACCTTGGGTTTACTGTGGATCAGTGGTCTTCAGGTAACGCATCTGCCTTGAAAAGGAAAATGCCTCGGGTAGGTAGTGTCACTAGTGTGGTCCCTGTTTGTGCATGAAACGCTTTTCCCATCCACCAGACCATGATTAGTAGTTTGTGACTTTCCTTTTGTATGGGGGGATAAAACCAAGTCCTAATATGCAACAACACAGCTGTCCCTGGTAGACTTTTGTACAAAAAAGAAGAGAGAAAAGAGGCCACTCTTAAAGGGTAGCAAGTACATACACAGATAGGAACATGAAAAAAATGGGTTGTGCTGCTCAGGTGGCGACGAGGTTAATCAGAGGTGCACAGCCCGAATTCCACAGAGAAATCTGGCTTGAATTCGCCTTTTGTTAATCAAGAACGAGCAGCCATGATAACCAGTAACTTACATGTCTGTATTTTCTCTGTAAATAGCTTTTTTGTAATGGACTAAGAAAAAATTATATAGATTGTGTTATTGTCTGATTTTTTTTCTGGTTGATTATGCACACAGCTATATCTATATCTATGTGTGTTTGAAATACCGTCTTAAAATTGGAATGATTGGCATAAAAAGAATGAGGTTTAATCATTAAAAATAATTTTAAAAACCTGTTGTCTGTCGTGAGGCAGACTCGATAATGTGCATTATGTTTGATCAATACTGGAAATGACAGCAGTGTCCAAGAAGCCACAGTCTCTATCAAGCCACCTTCAGTGAATGAGGATATGAATGAAGACAGCAGACAGAGGATTGGGACAAAGCAGTCTACATCATCATTTCCCATCACCTGGGAGGCACTTTTACCGCCACAGTATTAACAACCCGTCTAGCTTGGTCGGAGAGAAGCCCCAGTTATGGGGCAGGATGTGAATGATGAAAACGTTCTCAGCAGACTGTCTGTGACCTATGGAGACACAGGATTATCTTGGTCCATTTGGTCTAGGAACACACTGCCCCCCAAAAGTGTCTGTACTGCGCTTCCATTATTCCTGAAAACATTTGAGAGGAAAAGAGAGAGAGAGAGAGAGAGAGAGAGAGAGAGAGGGGGGAGAGAGGAGGGAGGGAGGAGAGAGAGAGAGAGAGAGAGAGAGAGAGAGAGGGAGAGAGAGAGGGAGAGAGAGAGAAACATTGTTGTAGTATATAGAATGAAACTTGCTTGCATTACAAGAGGAAATTACAAAAGTAAAACGTTTATAAAAAGGAGAAAAAATGGTCCTACGAGCTAATTCTAATTAAAAGCAACAGAGATATTAAGGATTAAAAGCTAGTACTAAAAAATAGGAAATGTAACAATTATGAAGTAATCGGGTTCTATGCGAAAAAGAGGGTTGAAATCAATGTTAGATAGTGCCTTGAAGATTGGTTAAATCAAAAGTAAAATATTAATCTTAACAAGCAAATCTAGCCAAAATTAATGTTTCTGGGTTGTTGGTAGTAACTTCCATATAGATAGAGAGATAGAGAAATACATACAGACAGACAAACAGACAGACACAAGAACACAGGAGAGACACAGAGAGATGAGACAATACAACACAGAGAGAGGGAGCGAGACAGACAGACAAGACAGACAACAGAAGGGACAAAGAGAGAGACCAGACAAATACATAGACAAACAGTCCGCCAGACAGAACAGACAGAGACAGATAGCAACTACAACAAGGCGAGCAGCAACATCCAAATCTCTTGGCTTCGGGTATAAAAACTATGACTGTACCGTGGGGACCTGCTGCTGTTATCACAGCATCCCAAGTAACAGCACAGTGCATCCATCAGACAACTGTCATTACAGTACCAACGTCAGTGCAGACAGGGAAAGCACTGGACCTCTGTATGCATCTGTCTGTCTGGAAGGGTTTAGACATATGAGGTGGGAAGGGGGGCGGGCGGGGGAAATGATGATGCAGTGAGGGAAACGGAAACAAACTAATACGTGATAGATGGATAGATGGATAAATAGGATGGAGATGAGGATGGATGGATGGATGGATGGATGGATGGATGAAGATGGATAGAAGGATGGATGATGGATAGATAGATAGATAGATAGATAGGATAGGATAGATGATAGATAGAATAGTAGATAGATAGATAGATAGAGATAGAAGATAGATGAGAATAAGAGAGAAAAGAGCAAAAGAAGAGAGAAAGACAGAGAGACAGACAGAAGATTAGAGAGAGAGAAGGACAGAAAAAGACAGAGAGATAGAGAGAGAAAGACAGAGAAAGAAATCAAAGAGTGATAGAGAGAGTGAGACAGACAGAGAGACAGACAAACAGGCGAGAAGACAGACAGACAGACAGACAGAGAGAGGTAAATAAGACCCAGTCAAGGAAAGAAGCCGAGAAAGCCTCCTGATCTAGCTAATATGCCATCAAGTTACACGGATCCAGAGGCAAAACACAGAATTGGTTTTCACTGCTTGGATTTGCAAGAGTAAGACGGAAATGGAGCACAATCTGATAGATCCCAAAGCTGATGGACTGTTTGCATTAGTGAATAGGGAGAGGTATGGAGCCCCTTGTGGTATTGATATGATATATGTGTTAAGTAGGTGTGATTAGGTTTAGTGGATGGATCATGAGGCATATAATGGAGAAACTGATAATATGAGTGAGACAAGCTTAATGTTAAGTTAAAAGAAGACAAAACAGAGACAAAAAGAGAAAGAGAAAAAGATAGAGAGAGTAACAGCACAGACAGACAGACAGAC
>CM060330.1:50899432-50911932 GCA_030674155.1 Stramonita haemastoma
ACCTCTCCGGATAACTGAAAGTCTTGGGTTTGAGTGTACCCAAAGTTATTTTCTTCCGACCATACAAAATCATGACAACATGAAACATAGTCCAACATAACTTTAGATAGCAAGCCAATCATCGAAGTATACGAATTAATCACAAAATTAAAAAATAATTAACAATCCAATAGGATGTATATTTGCACGATAGTGTATTACATTACTTTGCATTGTATTTTATTGTTTTGAAATTCAATGTACTGTATCGTTTTGTATTTCATTGTATATCACTTATTATCACAACAAATTTCACTGCGTTAAATTCTCACACAGAGAGAGAGAGAGAGAGAGAGAGAGAGAGAGAGAGAGAGAGAGAGAGAGAGAGAGAGAGAGAGAGAGAGAGAGAATTTTCTCAATTATTCTTGACTGTCTGTTCTTTGGTATTTTCCAGCTTGTAGAGCATCACCTAAAAAAAAGAAATCTGAACTAAACATAAAAGTTAACATGAAACAATGAAAGAATCAAATGTAAAGCAAACGTCAAAAACATTTCGCCAAAAAAGGCTATTAAGTTTGATAAAAACCAAAGATGTGCAAACTTAGATAAAAACACTCTCATCAATTTTTAGTAAAACTTAAAAAAGAGGGAAAAAAAGTAAACACGAACAAAGACGTAATATCTTTTTTTTTCAAAATCAATCAAATGAATGATGACATACATAGCCCAAGGTCTGTAAGAAATTGTGTTTAAAATATATGAATAAACACATGAATATACAACTGAATTATTAAACCCATGTACATATCTGTTTAACAAAGAAACAAATGTTTAAGGGGGACGGTTATCCCGGGGTTAGAATGATGAGCACCATCCTCAACATGCTGACCCCTAGAGAAGCTAAGGTCTCTGACACCTTTCTCCCTACGACCACATAGGTTATGGGACACCTTTACCTTTTTACCTGTAATATTCATCTTCAATCCCGCTTTCCAGGTTACCTGCCTTGTAGAAAAACTGTTCCTTCCAAAAATCATTTCATTAATAACTAATACTTTTTACATTTCGTCATGGTCTATCTGTTAACTGAGTCAACATAGTTAAAGTAGGAAAATGATGACAAAGACAATTCCAACGTTTCATAATTATTCCTCATTACATACATTCTTGTTTTAAGACTGTCTTATATTTTTTAGAAGTCTTATGATTACTTCACACGTCCAGTTATTATCTTTGCCCTTTTCTTTTAGCTTTCATTGCTAGTGAGCATCGGCCATTTCTGACTCTGCACAAGAAAAAGAATTGTCCGGAGAAACATGCTTTTTTCTCAGATGTGTGCAATTTGCTTTTACCCTGTTCTCTTTTATGTTTTCGTTTCGTTTTCTGGGATATGCTTGTAATTGTTTTTTCTTTTAGTTCTTTTCTCATCATCTTTTTTATTACCTTGAAAAATAGAAGAAAATTTTTTTAACTAAATAAATAGACAAACGACGTAATTATCACGAAAATAGAAAAAAATATCCTGAAACTCAACTTAAATTAAAAATGAATAAATAAATAATCAGCAACAAACAAACAAAGCAAAAAAGAATCAGAATGGAACCATTATTTGTATAAACCATGTGGTAGCTGGGAACTGAATGGAAATAGCAGAATCGAAACAAAAAGACTCTGAATCATTCTAGCAACCCAAACCCCTAGGGAAGGATATAAATCTTGATCAGAAATGGCACACAGAGGAGCTTTACAGAAATACTCAGATACAGCTCTTATGTTTTCTATTCACAAATCATTCAACCTAATCGCAAAGTAGTACCGCGGGCAGAATTTGTTTCTTGATGTTCGTCATGTAATACTGTTTTTCTTATCGATCTACATGACTTGTCTCCCTGAGGTCACATCTGCAGGGATTCTGAGCTGATTACTGAGCACTTTTTTATTGTTCATTTTGAAATTGTCAGAGAGAGACAACTCTGAACTCTGAACTCTGAACGATTTTATTGTAGAAGGCCACCGGACCCATTACAATTTCACACACTCGCTATCCCCCCCCCCTTCCCCCCACACATTAATTTCGTTCTCAATCCTTTCCAAGAATGCACCTGAAAACACTTCCAAGCACAACGATTATAACATTCACTTGTGGTATTAGCATACATCTGATTAGAATGTTTGCAACATTTTAGACTAAACATAAATTTAGTAACTAAATTAATAAATGAATGAATAACAAAAATTGATTAGAGAATTGATAATTAGGGCACAAATTGTACACAGAGTAGCATAAGACACTGAAACAACTTGAGAAATACGTTAATCATTTTGCTACAGCCATCATTCTAAAGCAGAACGCCTTTTGTTGGAATGATATATGAATCGTCCTGTCATGAAGGCTTTTGTCATCTTGCATCATAAGTTTCAAAGAGACACAGAGACAGAGAGAGAGAAAGAGAGAGAGACAGACAGACAGAGACAGAGAGAGACAGAGAGAGATAAACAGACAGATACAGAGAGAGATAGAGAGACAGAAACAGAGAGACACAGAGACAGACTAATAGAGACAGACAGACGGACAGAGACAGAGACAAACAGACAGATAGGCAAACAGACAGACAGAGACAGAGTCAGAGACAGAAAGACAGAAACGGACGACAGACAGACAGGCAGACAGACACTCACAGAAAGATAGACAGAGAATCAGATACAGACGGACTGACAGACAGATAGGCACAGGTAGGCAGAGATAGATTAATCAAAGGTAGAACAGGTCTAGCATTTCAAGTATCTCAAGCAATTGTTAATAAGGAATGTTAGAATTATCAAGAAATCACAAAACCAGATAAGTCCAAGTTAAATCCACAATCAATACGATAACGTACATCTTTTCAATAAAATACCATTTTTACTGTGCGGAAAAGATTCATAAAATACCAATTATTTTTCCATTATTATCTATAGGGCTAAAACATAGACACATTATGAAGAAACGGAGTGGATAAGAAGCCTTATAAATGTGGAAATACAGAAAAGCTTCAAAGCTAGAAAGACTTAGGCTAGGCAAAACGCTGTGTCAATTATTCATGTCAGCTAATTGCCAAGGCCTACACGTAAATGCGGGTATGTTGTAAAAATTATGTGTTGAGATTGCCTTCAGCTATGACAGCTTTTAACATAACAACCTGCCCTTTCTTTTATAGCAGAAAAATTCTTCTGAAGTCGGAGTATGGCTGCCTATATGGCAAGGCACTTGCAAACAGTTATACACGTAAACTTATCATTCAGTGTGAAATTTCAATCTAACAGTGAATTTGAGGTTGAATGAGTATGTCAGAGCGCACAATCTGGGTGATCCCTCGAATGTTAAGCTGTGGAACGCAAAGCAACAATAACTTGGAAAGGCAAACTAGTAAACAAACAAACATATCTATCTATTAACCGAGGCCCCGTGTGCGAATGCACACAGAACATCTTGCGCATATGTTAAAACCCATTCCGCTTTTCAAAAGAGCAAGCCATTGTGTGCCGGTGAGAACGGATGGCAACATTGACAATACTGCATACACATGGGCACTAGATGTAAAAAATCACATGAGTGCTTGTTCTATTACCCTCGAAATAAAAGATTATTTTTTTTGAATACCAGGAGTCCCAAGAAAAAACATTGAAGACAGCCAATTCTATAAACGCTCAAAATGTTGACAGCATAACGAGACGTGACTGTCTGCCAAAAACAGGGCTGACAAGGAGAGTGGAAGGAAGAAAAGAAAGATAGACGAAGACCAAAACATCAATACACAGATGATGTGAGAGATTATATAGTCAGCAGGTTAGTCGAGTGCATGCAACCGGCCAAGGCAGACTGACGTGGAGGTAATTTGTACGTCAGCTCTTGTCTTGGGAAAACACCAAATGCAATATAATCGAATTAAGTCAATTTTATCACCAAAAGCAGGAACCAAACAAGACTTCTATGAAACAGTATGATGACAAAAGTGCCCAAGAGATAGAGAAGACATACAGTATAAAGTAAAACAAAACTGAAATAATGCACTCTGTACTAAGTGAAGATATCAAAATAAATACAGCAAGAAATCAAATAATATGCGACTCGTTTTTACATAACGAGTCTTAACTCGCAGGCAGTGAAAAGTAGAGAGGTCAATTTGGACTTTTCATTAAAAATGAAATCTATAGGCTTCATATTTCCTAACTATGTACTTGAAAAGGCTAAATTCGGTTAACAATGTGTTTCTAAAACTTTATCGACCTGCTAAAGTGTTAGAGTTGTGAAAACTTTTAAGCCCGATTTTCTCAGAATATGAAATGGTTGTCATCCATTTCATACAAACATAGCTTTGTCAATTTTAGAGGTAGAACGATAAATCGTACATCAAAAGAAAGGTAATAATTTGTAAATTTCAGAAAATATAACAAGATGATCACAGTACTATCTAAAAATTTCTATGGGAGAGAGAGAGACAGAGAGTGAGAGAGAGAGAGAAAAAGAGAGAGAGAGACAGACAGACAGAGACAGACAGACAGACAGACAGACAGACAGACAGACAGACAGACAGACAGACAGACAGACAGACAGACAGAGGGGGATGGAGGAGAGATTATTCCATATCATGTTGTTTTCCTTCTTTGATAACTTTTATTTCATCAAGACTTATAAACAAATCAAAACAAAAAAGACAAAAACGTGCAGGGATTAAAGAAATCTAAAACTAACTCAAACTTTCCCATGCGTTAACTGAAAATAAATAATTACAGTAATCTATTAATTTTTTCGGGACAAAGATAGAAGTACCGCAGGAATACAAAGTGTTGCACACCTAAATCACTTACAAGAAAAACAAATGCAAGACCTGTAAAATAGATATGAAAAAAGGACAAAAGCAGACGAGTTTATCGGAAATAGATAAAAAGATGGAAAGGGCAAATCTCTACTTTTTGCTATCAGAATAGTCCTGCATGATATCACACACCAGTCAGTACCACGGGCACAGTTCGTTTCTTCTTCTTTCGCTTCTGTAGTTTTCATCTACACTCCCTCCTTCCTAACCATCTGCCTTGAGGTGTGTTGAGATTATTCCAGAGCTGGCTAGATTTTTCTTGGTTGTCGGAGAGAGAGGGGGGGGAAGGAGGGAGGGAGGGAGGGAGGGAGGGAGAGAGAGAGAGAGAGAGAGAAGAGAGAGAGAGAAGAGAGAGAGAGAGAGAGAGAGAGAGAGAGAGAGGGTGGGAGAGAGAAAGTGATTAATTCATTTTCTGTATCCTGTTGTGTTACTTCTTTGATAACTCTATTTCATCGAGGCTTATAAACAAATCAAACAAAAGAAACGACAAAATATTTTAGGGCTTAAAGAATTTTTAAAAAATAAACACCTTAAAATGCATAACATGCTTTCAATGAAAGAAAATAAACTGTTGAAGTAATCTATTCATTTCTTCGAGAAAAAGACAGAAGCACAGCACAATAGAAACTATTGTATAACCTAAATCATTCACACAAACAATCAAAGCACAAGACATAAAAAATATATAAAAAGACAAAAGCAAACGCGTTTATCGGATATAAATAAAAGGAGGTAAAGTGCAAATCATTTTTTTCTGGAATAAAGATATTTTTTATACATATAGAACAATAAGCAACTGGCGCCCCTTATCAGGTCCTAGACCACTGAAAAGCGACAGGTTACGTGTCAAATTCTTCATCTTTGCTTTTGGTAGATGATTTCAAATCCTACACTGCACTCTCCATTTTGCTAACATCACACCCCTGCCTTACATCTGCCTGGGATGTTGAGATTATTCCAGAGCTAGCATGTTTTCCTTGGTTATTGAGAGAGAGAGAGAGAGAGAGAGAAGAGAGAGAGACGACGAGAGAGAGAGGATGATAGAGATATGAGAGATAGTATAGATAGAGAGACGTAGTAGATGAGCTATAGATAGCTATAGATAGATAGAGCTATAGATAGATAGATGAGATAGAAGCTATGTAGAGATAGCTATAGTATACATTATAAAAATAATAGCTATAATAGATGCAATAGAAAAGAACTTTGTTTACAGTAAAACATAAGTTAGACAGCACACAAAAAAATTTCTATTTTCTTAGTTTCAGAACTTGCACGCCAAACGCAAAGAACCAGAAGATTCAATTTGTTAGAAAAAATCTTTAAACTGTCTCTATTAAAAGGTAAAGGAGTCTTATAACCTATGTGATCATGGGTGGGATGGGGTATGGGGGACTAGATGTCAGAGACATCAGCTTTTCTACAGCCCAGCATATTGAGGGCGGTGCCAGTCTCCTCTCCTCTGGCTGCTTTACCTTCCCTGACCCTAAAAAGGGCATGTACCCATTTACAGCTGGGTGAACTAGGGGACTGAACTAAAGCCAAGGCTTGGAAACTATCTCCCAGTCACTTGTTAACTACGCTCGATATTGTGGAAAGCATTTTTTCTGACTACTGAGCTATATTTTTTTTTTAAAAACGTCGAAACTGTGTCTCCTGTTCTGACAGTTGTGGAATTGCAATAAAAGACCTGTGTTAAAAGGACTCCTGTTGACATGGTCTTTTTGTAAAACAAACAAACAAACAAACCAACCAAACAAAAAAAACTATGCTTTAGTATATGATCATGTCATTTAGGGGTCGTGTGCCCGTCTGGGAAGAAGTAAGGTTTGATTTTGAGCATTTCCAATCCTGACATTCTCCAATTCATCATATCGTAAATGATCAAAAAGACACTAATCCTGATGATAAGCAGGAATTTAGTGTCTCCAAACAAAACCTTACACACTATGGCATCAACAGGCTTGTTTTAAGATTTTTTGTAACACAGAAAATTGTCGTTGTGAAGAACTGAAGACGAAAAATGAAACACGCAGAATAAGTCTGGTGCTGTTTCGAAACAGTTTTAGCCTGCTGAATTATCTCTAAGACGTCTTGGGACCTCCTATGGGGTCGTATTGAAAAGGAAATGCATCCATTCGCTTCAGGCTAATTTAGAGTGCTATATAAATCAGCATGGAGCAAACCCATGATGTTCTTCAGAGCATTGTTGTGTTTTGTTTTATAAGAATATTTTTAGAAGACTGTTTTGAACAATCTGTTTTTTCTTTCATCTTATTTTTTTAATTATTCTTCTTTTCGCTTTTGTTATTGCATTTCTTCTCCTTGTTTAACTGGGTTTTTTTTCTTTTTGCCGCTTTTTATGTTGGAAAGCAGCATTCTTCCGGTAGTTCTAGGTGTGAATGCGTGTGTGTGTGTGTGTGTGTGTGTGTGTGTGTGTGTGTGTGTGTGTGTGTGTGTGTGTGTGTGTGTGTGTGTGTGTGTGGTGAGTGTGTGATGTGTGTGGTGTCTGTGTCTGTGTCTGTGTGTATGTGTGGGGTGTATTTCTGTGTGTCTGCGTATGCGTGTGTATGTATTATGTGTGTGTGCCTGTGTGCATTTGTGTGTGTATGTGTGCGCGTGCATGCGTGCGTGCGCGCGCGCACGCTCACGCGCTTGAGTGTATGTGTGCGAAGGTTTACGCCGAAATTCACGCCTGTATGGCAACTTCTCACAGTCTAGCGAAGTTTGTTATGAGTGATGGATTCGTCTTGACATGAATTGATCCCAGACGGTCCTCTGTCACGTTATCATTCTGACCTGTTGCCACGGTCTGGAATTGTTCAATGCGTTGTGCTGTAGTCTTTTTCCCCCTGTTTGTGGTGGTAGCCGTGGTTCTGTAGTCATATTACAGTGCACTGTAGTGGAGTGAATAAATAGCACTTGGCATGCTTCCTGGGTGTGTGTGTGTGTGTGTGTGTTGTGTGTGTGTGTGTGTGTGTGTGTGTGTGTGTGTGTGTGTGGTGTGTGTGTGTGCACGTGTGTGCACGTGTGTGTACGCTTGCGTGAGTGAGCACATTCGAATTTGCTAAAACCATAAATTTTTATTGATTGCTTGTGTGATGTATAGGTCGAATGCAAGCGCTTTGATTTGTTTTTACAAGATATAGCGTAATATAAATTCCATGTACTATTATTACTATTATAAATAAGGTGGAGCTTTAAGTATCTTGCGTGTTTGGCTTTGGTTTGAAGTTTGAAAATTGTGGGCTTGAATCTTGGAGCTAATTGAGTTTAAGATTGTGTGTTTCAACTCTATAGATTTAAAGTGTGCATAAAGTATTAGTAAAGTGCATGCACTTAAGGGGATTGCTCTGTGTTTCTAAGTGTTAGTATTTGCGTGCAAATCATACGTGATTTTTATTTATAAAATGTAGCGTAAATGTCTTGGAATGTGTTACGATTTTGTTTCTGTTGAAAATCATATCATTAAAAATAATAATGGGTTGTGATTACAGGGGTGTTTTTTATATATGTATATATATATATATATATATATACAGAGAGAGAGAGAGATAGATAGATAGATAGATAGATAGATAGATAGATAGATAGATAGATAGATAGATAGATAGATAGATAGATAGATAGATAGATAGATAGATAGATATACATACTAGGATAATATAATTGGTATAGCAAATAGGGATTGTTTATGCTGTTTGCACTATTTCAAAGTGCAAACGTGAAAAAATATATAGTTCTTGTGCGTTAAATAGCACTAAGCATGCTTCCTGACTTCTGTGCGCATGTTATTCTGTCATACACTTTGTCAAACGTCAGCAAAATTTCTCGCAAAATAATTGCAGGGAATATGAAGCATCCCATACAGCAACACTTAAGAAAAGAAGAAAGGAAGTTTTCTGTTGGGCGGTTTTGTATCCCGCCAAATCTGGAAATAATATCTTTTGCTAGATTTTGATGTAGACAATGTTCGAATAACATGCTCATTTTTTTCATGCTTCGAAATTGTTTGAAAGAGTTGTCTTTTATCCATGAAAATCCCATGAAATATACATGCATACACACACACATATATAATATATAGAAAATACATAGATACATAGATATATAGATACATAGATAATGTAGTATATATATATATATATATAAATATAAATATATATATATAATGTGTTTGTGTTTGTGTTATGCATATACAGCATACATACAGACAACAGACAACAGACAGACAGACTACAGACATACAGACAACATACAGACATACTAAATATAATTTAGTAAATTAAGAAGACAGGAAAAAACATGTTTTACTGAAATAAAACCTAGCTTTCTATCTATAAAGGATGCATGTATTCAAACTTTCCCTGTTCCAATTGAATTTAGCATGAGAAATGCAGCTGCAAGTGTATATGCCCTCCTATAGTTTTTTTCTATAGTGCATTGATATTGTTTGCCTCTAAAGGGTCTGCCAATCATCAAATATATACTGGCACGTGTCTCTTTTGCATTCTTTATCTTTTTTCTCACGTGTACCTGTTTTTCTAAAGCAGCAATTCCCTCAGATGGCTAGCATTCCTATATTATGAGAAGAAACGTTATTTTATTGGCTGTATGTTCATGCCAGTCACGCTGCCAAAAAAGGGCTGATATCGAATGCGTGCAGCATTCAGAATCTTATTTGCATAATTGTAAATTCAATCATCATTATTTGCATAACAATCTGACATTGTCTGATGAAGCTTAGTAAGCTTTACGTTATAGACAAATACGTGCTACACTGGTTCTGTATTCGTAAACTTTCTTAGGCATATAAAGATAAGACAGTTATCACTCGATAGTGTTATGCCGTGCAGCTATATTCAGGATATGTTTTACTGCATTGCCAGCATCAGAAAAGCAAAACGAAACAAAACAAATCTTAAAGAAGAGATAAGAGTCAGACAGACAATAGACAGACAGACAGATAGGCATAAAAGTATCAAACATTATCACTCGATAGTGTTTGTCGTGCAGTATATTCAGGATATGTTTTACTATTAGCATAGATATAATATATATATATATAAATTATATATATATATATATATAATATATATATATATAATATAATATATATATAATAAAACTCGCATACAAACAGCCAGACCAGACATACAGCCAGACAGAAATCATCCATCCATCCATCCATCCATCCATCCATCACATACATACATACATCATACATACATACATACATACATAATCATACATACATACATACATACATACATACATACATACATACATACATACATACATACATACATACATACAATACATACACATAACATACATACATACATATACTCCACAAACTGAAAACTAAGAGAATTCTTTAAAAGAAGACGATAAAAAAACCAAACAAACAAAAAAAAAAAATTTTAATGTTAAAACCCGATAACAGTGAGATGCACAAATAAAGAAAATTTCCCCCTGCCCTCCCTAAAGTAAAAAAAAAAAGCCAAAAAAAACATGCTGATAAGCAGAAACAATATTATTTTTAATGCACACAATACACGAAAAGAAAAATAACCAACAAAACAACGAAAACAAAAGCTAATAAAAAAAATAATAAAATCAAACAAAATAGCGAATGTTCACTGAAACGATCAAAGCTGTTCTATATCTAAAACAAACAGGGCAAACACGTTTCTTTCAGCTTAAAGAAAAAGGATATTTGCCACCAATGAAGGTCATAGGTAGTACTATTTTCTCCTGCCACAAATTATTAATAGATTATGTCATCAGATCAGGAGAGGATATGTCTTACCTAATGGTACCAATAATGTGAGAGAAGTGAGGCCCATGTTCTTGGTTATTGTGGGAGATATCACAAGGATTAGGGATGGGAATGTGTGCTTGTGCATAATTCAGATTGATTCCGCTGATACGATTATAAATTAGGGTTGTTGCTGGGTTTGTTCCGTACTTTTCCCTTTTCTCGGTTTCCTTTGTTCTTTTAAGAAACCAAAATCTGCTATTTTTTGTTATTTTATCTGTCTTTATAGTGTTATGTGTTGTTGTTGTTTTTTTACCAACAGTGAATTTGTACTTTCTTTAGCTGGTTCGTCGATGTGTGTGTGTGTGCGTGCGTGCGTGCGTGCGTGCGTGCGTGTGTGTGTGATGTGTGTGTGTTGTGTGTGTGTGTGTGTGTTTATGTAATCTGACAATACAGGAGAATGTACAATTTCAACAGTGACGATGCACTGTTGACTGGGTTGATTTGAAGCAGGAATAGCATCACAGTTGTAGTTATAAATGAGCTGATAGGAGCAGCACTACTGCAACAAGCGGTTCTAGGAAGCGATATAATCACTATTTTTAAAACCAGTTAATGCCAACATGGAAGAAAAAAATACCAAGGAGCTCTATTGCGCGAAGAATGGTAAAACATGAACACAATGTACAGGGGAAAAAATGTATAAATGACTTTAAATCCATAACAACATACAATTTGTTGATGATAAGACAAAGAATCATAAAGGCTCAAGAAAAGGATCTTACTACAAAAAGATAAATAGATGCACTTTGTGCCTGGGTGTCAGAGGAATGAACACCCCAGTTTATAAACCATAAATTTAAACTGTTATAACTTATTGATCTAAATAGATATAAACAAAGTTTTTTGTGTTAAAGCATGCTAGCTAAAGACGTCTACTGACCCTAAAATAATATTGTAGAAATTCCCGCCACTGACGTGACTTATTCGAATTCCTCTCTGTACATGTATGCATATTGGTTTGTCTATCTTTGCATGCAAGTCACTAAGAGACATAGTGGATATATACCTCAGAGAAAACTGCACATGATGGGGAGTGTATTCCCGGGAGCTAGGATGCCAAAGAATTGCTAATATGGTCTGAGTGCACGACTCAGAATCCTTTTTGTGGATGCTGGTAAATTCAATCCATTCCGATTGATTTCCCCAAGTTTGATAAAAAGTTTCTGAGGACACTAGCCACATTTTGTTATGCACGTAACGAGAACAAAAAAATATTCATATAAACATGCAGACTGGACAAGAATAAAAGTTAGTGGGTGGTGCTGGTACTGGACTGACGTTCTCTCCCCTAGGGAAAAATCATCCCGAATTTCTCGCAGAGAATTCTGCTGTGACTTAAAATGGTCTACAGTACAATACAGTACAATTCAGACTATTGTCACCATCATGAACTTTCACAAGATGACAATAAAAGAAAATGGTTAAACACAAAAAGGCAGCAACAAAAAAGTTGATACAGCTATAAAAATAAAACACAACAATTTACCAAAAACAAAAGAAACATTGAATAAAACAATCAGATGAAGCAAAAGCGACTAACTCCGAAAATAATAAAACAAACAATGTTAAAGTTAGTTAAAGTCTGTCCCGAGCCTAAGGCTCATCAGGCCGGTGCTTATCCCGGTTTCTGTGGCGTTAAGCGACTGAGAGTCATAGACTCCCTCCGGGATAGGACACCAGTCTATCGCAGGGTTAACCCCCAACACAAGGTTGGTACCCCTTTTACACCTGGGTGGGGTGAGAAAACAAACAATAACAAGTACTAACATAAAATGCACATCTCTACAAAACATTCACTATACAGACAGAGTAAGACGAAATCATTTGCCCTACAGTTGTCT
>CM060330.1:50916932-50931932 GCA_030674155.1 Stramonita haemastoma
AGAGAAAGACATAGAGACGAGACAGAAAGAGAGAGAGAAGGAGAGAGAGAGAAGAAAAGAGAAGAGAGAGAAGAAAGAGAGAGAAGAAGAAGAAGAAGACAGAAGAACATACATAGACCAACAGAACAGATAGGTAGAAAACAGAAATATAGAGACAGACAGACAGGAACATGATAGACAATAGACATAAGAACAGAGAGATCAGAAATAGAGACAGTCAATTTAAAAGAACATTACAAGTAACAAGCAGAACAAACACACAGACACAAAGAACACACAGAACTCCACAAACAACACACATACCAACACACACAACCCACAAACTAAACATACCAACATGTACACTCACTCTACAAAGAATCTGATAAGATGGTTGTTTAGGAAACAAAAATGCAATGTTAATGTTCTGTCACAGAAAACGAAGATACTAATGTATCGTATAGTATTGTCCATGTAAATATTAGTCAGATACTTTTTTGACAAGAATTTATCTTATGATACTTTTTGTAAAGAATGCATTTCCAAGTTACTTTTCAAATCATATTCTTTAAACTAGTGCATTGGGTAAATAATCCAGAACTAGAGTAAAGAAACACTTGAATTTTCGCACACTTACACACACACACAACAACAGCACACCGACAGCACAGCCACGCACCACGCCGCACCACGCACCACACACACACACACACACAACGTACACCACGCACGCACGCACACCAGCCAGCATGAATCACGATAGCACGTCAGATCGCAATCTAGTCCGCTAGAATGTAGCCATAATGATAAATATATGATCAATTAATGGGATGTAATTTTAAGACTATGTGAAGTTTGCGTATCCTGATATAAAAATAATGTTGTTATTACTGAGGTTGTAAATTATAAAGTTAATATAAAATTTTTTTTAAGCCTCCAATATAATGTTAAAATTGATAGAGACCGGAAAATCAAAAGTTAGTCGTTATACATCAATGAGGTGATTTAAGTACGGAGACAATGTGTTGACTGCATTGATGCAGCATTGTCCGTTTATACAGACGGATTCATTGTCGTCGTCGAATTGCAGTGCGTGGGAGTTGATGTGTTGTGTGTGTTGTGTGGAAGGTTTTGCGTATGTGTTGTTGTGTTCTGATGTGTGTGTATTGAGAGGTAGTAGTGTTGTGGTGTGTTGTGTGTTGTGTGTGTGTGTGTGTGTGTGTGTGAGTGTGTGCGGGGGGGGGGGGGTGCGGGGGGGGTGCGGGGGGGGGGTGCGCGTGCGCGAGCACGTGGGTGTGTATGCACCTCTTTTAAATTGTTTTTTCATTCTTTTTAAATGCAGTAAATCATGTGTTTAACAGTGTCCAGATTGAGAAGAGCTATTATTCTTTTGAACCGGGGTCAGAAAAGGAGAGGAGAGTGATGGGGAAAGAGCATGAAGAAAAAAAATTCATTTATCGATCTGACTGCCGTGAAATAAAATTTTATCATTGTCTTTGAATTTGTCATCCTGCATTTGTTGCTTCCAGCTGCTTTCCTTGACATGAAAAATAGCCTAATCTCTTCCTTTTGTTTATGTCAGTCCTTTAAACTGTTTCTCTCTGTCTGTCTGTCCGTCTGTTTGTCTGTCTTTCTGTGACTCTGGTTGAGATGTCTATGTGCGTACATACGCACACATGAGCTTGTCTACACATATGAAAGCACAAGTGCACACGTACGCATGCAGAGAGAGAGAGAGAGAGAGAGAGAGACAGAGACAGACAGAGACAGACAGAGACAGACAGAGACAGACAGGGTCAGAGACAGAGACAGGGACAGAAAGAAAGACAGACAGACAGAGACTGAGAGACAGAGATAAAAATTATAGAGAGAAAGAGGAAAAAGAAACTGAGAGTTAAAGAGACAGAGAGGGAGAATGTCTCTGACACAAATTTCACATTCTACGCTGTTGCTGTTTTATATAAAATGCATGAACCAAAATTAGATTACTATTTGTAGATTGAATTAGCTTGGATCGTGTATGCCCTGGGTTGGCATCACCTGTCTAACTCGGGCATTTTTCTTTCTCCAATAAAAGGCTTTTAGCATGCTCCTAGTCGTTATAATAACGTTACAGTATATGCTTATTCCTAATCATGTATATAGAGGGACTAAGAAAAATAGTAAATTGTGTTAAATTTTGCCAAAGTTTTCAAAAGAGACACAGAGATAAGGGGGAAGAGAGGGAGAGGAGAGAGAGAGAGAGAAGAGAGAGAGAGAGAGAGAGAGAGAGAGAGAGAGAGAGAGAGAGAGAGAGAGAGAGAGAGAGAGGAGAGGAGAGGGGGGGGGGGGGAGAGAGAGAGAGGGAGAAAGGAGACAGACAGACAAACAGATAGAATAGACACAGACACAGACAAATATACAGACACAGAGAAACAGAGACAGAGACAGACAGACAGACAGACAGACAGACAGACAGACAGACAGACAAACAGAAACAGAGGGAGACAGAGAGAGACAGAATGAGAGATCAAAATACGGACGTAATACAATGTGAATAGAAAATGCAAATGAGAAGCAAAATAGTAATAAATATGCTGTGTGTGTGTGTGTGTGTGTGTGTGTGTGTGTGTGTGTGTGTGTGTGTGTGTTGTGTGTGTGTGTGTGTGTACTCGCCTGTTTAAGATTGAATGGAAATCTGAGCTTTTGTGCCCGCCTGTCAGCCTGCCTGATTGTATGGGTTTGTCATTTTATAATTATTGTGCATGTCTTGTAATACCAATGTTATCAACAGAAGCTTTTTTTTTAGTACATACACGGTCATACATCTTTGTAATAAACAAATATACTTAGTATTCATGTATACGTTGAACGTTATGCTCTTTTGAACATAGGTACTTTTTGGAAAGATGTAATTATATCATTTTCTTCAGCAAAAAACGTCAAAGAAACACCATTATCATAAAAGAGCAGATTCTGTGAGCAGATGGGTATGATGCAGATATAATCTATTTTTATTTGCACTGGTTAGTCTGAGTATTTGCTCTTAAAGTATGCATTTTTGTTAGCAGACACTTTTTGTTTTAAACGTCTTTCGAAAATATGCATAGTATTTTAATGATTTCAAATCTATTTATGCCATCAAAGGGTTTGCGTGCGTTATCTAGAACGATTTTTTTTATATATTCTTTTTTGCAATTACATAAATGTACATAAATCAGATAAAAAGAAATAACGGAATTCAGAAAATACGATAAATCGTGATATATGTTATTGCAATAAAAAAAAAAAAAAACGGGAACCATAACTCAAGAGTAAATCTAAGTTTCTATCATTTTCCCTGAGAAATGGATGGCATCGGATCCTTTCCAATTTTCCTGGAGGCAAAACAACGAAGTTATTCTAGCAGAAACCCCCGCCTTAGCTCCCTCTAAAATTAGATCTCCCCTATGCATTTTTCTTCCTGAGAGGTATGTTTTGCGTGGCTGAATTCATAACAAAAGACTAGTATTTACAATCGATAAAAAGGGGGGAGAGAGAGACGAGAGAGACAGAGACAGAGACAGAGACACAGAGAGAGAGACAGAGACAGAGAGACACAGAGAGAGAGACAGAGAGGAGAGAGACAGAGGCAGAGAGACAGACTCACAGAAACAGACTGCGATACACTTGCAGAGATATCGAGCTTTCAGCTATAATAAAGTATTCGATTAAGGAAAACTACTTGATAATGTTATCGAATTTTGTTATAGTGTGCTGTCAAGGGTCATTGGAGGGGGTCGGCAGTAATATTGGTCTTCTATGTACCTAAGTAATTTGGATGATACTATAAACCTTGGCCCCGTATGCGATCACACGCAGAACATCTTGCGCATACGTTAACAATACCGTTCTGCCTTTTGTAAGAGGAGGCCATTGCTGTCGGTAGAAGCGGATGACAACAAAATAAGAAGAAAAAAGGCATGCACACAGGTGCTGTGCTTTGACACCATCCCTGAGGAAAACTCGGGGAATTAGAGTCCTCAGGGCAGTTCGGAGTTGCGTTATGGCAACGTTGTGGCGGCTCCTGTGACGGCACTGTAACCATTCGTATGGGCGATTGCCTTTTCAATGGATCATTCAGCGACGTGGATAGGGGAAGGGGGTAGGGGGAGTCTACTGCATGGGTAACAGCTCACCCTCCATAATTACTTACCCAGGCTTTGTTTTCTAGAGCCTAGAGCGCCACTCCATCGTCTTCCGAGACTCACGGATGCCTACAAAACACATCCCGTCAGTATGACTCTTTGTTGTCATTTTCTTCACCCAGAACTGTTCCATTTATTGCAGTCATAACGTTTATAACATGTAGTCTAGACAGCATCCTCGTGTAGGGTATAATTATGCATTTAGCCACAAAGTCATGCATAAATTCTTTGCATGTATGCAATAGTAAGGTAACATGCACTTAAAATGTCATCCGCTGGTATACTAACACGCTCCTAAAAATAATTTCACATGAGAGCGTTACAGATTCCTCTGGGACCAATTCCTCGAGGAAAGAAAAACAACACAGCAGTAAAACCAAACCAAAAAAAAGAGAAAAGACCTTATGCACATAAAATACAAAATGCCATAGTCACACAGAATGAAAGACAGACAGACAGATACAACATACATATAGATGATGATGCGAGACATAGACGATAGATGATAGATGGATAGTAGTAATAGGTAGATACATACATACATACATACATACATACATACATACATACATACATACATACATACATACATACATACATACATACATACATATTTGATGCGCGCGTGCGGTGGTGGTGTGTGTGGTGTTGTGTGTGAGTGGTGTGGTGTGCGTGTGTGTGTGTTGTGTGTGTTGTGTATGTTCTGTGTATGTGCGTGGCATTCTTTTTTTTTAATTCTTTTTTTTTACTCAACCTTTTTAATCACTTTAAAAGATGTGTGGCCAAGCAACAAAGTGGATACAAAAACCTCCCTGACATTAATTTTTTGCTGTAATGCAATAATTGATGAAAGCGGTGTCTTACCTATTTTCTTAGCGGCCACACAACACGATTATCCTGACAGAAACTGCCATAGCTCTGAGATTAAATCTTCCCCGTGCATTTCCTCCTTAAGAGGAATGCGTCTTTCTCTGGCCAAAAATATTGTGAGAAAATGACTTTTAAGGATGTTTTTATGTGTAATTGGTTTTTCTTTTCAGTGTTTTGGGGATTTGTTATTGTTTTGGTGTGTTTTTTTTCTAATCTATAGTGATTATGATACCTTTTTTCTCTTGTAAAATTCAGATCTGATTAATTTCCATTTTTCATTGAAATGATGAATTTTGTACGAAAGTTGGAATATTTCAGTTTTTCGACTATGGATCGTTCAATAGCTTAATGACACCAAGCTTGTTAATTTTATTCTTTTCACGTGTAATTATACTATGAAATTCCTTTTTCCATACTATGCCAACTACACGTATCCTCTCCTTACACCCCACCTCTCTCATCATCATCATCTCTCTCTCTTCCTCTCTCTCTCTCTCTCTCTCTCTCTCTCTCTCTCTCTCTCTCTCTCTCTCTCTCTCTCTCTCTCTCTCTCTCTCTCTCTCTCTCTGTTCCACCGTGTATATCAAATTTGCTCCAAAAAAATAATAAATAATATAAATAAAATAAGTTATGATTTCAAACACCACACACCACACACACACACACACAACAAACACAACACAAGAACAACAAATTCAAATTAAACTTGATTATCTCTAAACAGAGAAATCCTTACAACACACACACACACGCACGACGCACCACGCACGCACGACACACACACACACACCACACACACACACACACACACACACACACCACACACACACACACACACACACACACACACACACACAAACTTGCTATTTTCTGGGTATTCTTTCCGTTTGTCAGGATTTTTAAAATTAAAACAGTTTCAACGAATAATTCACAACTAAAAATAGGTTATACGTTATCTATTTTTTTCCAGAAAGCAATAATTGATGGAAGCGGATCTTTTCCAATTTTCCTCGAGGCCACACTCCAGGGTTGGCCCAGCAGCAGTAACGCTGGAGCTCTGAAATTAAATCTGCCATAAGATGTATTATTTCCTCGGGATAAATACATTTTGTATGGCCCAGTTCGTAAAGATAGACTAGTGTTTCCAATCGAAGAAGAAGAAAAAGAAAATGAGAGAGTGAACTGACAAAAGGGGTAAGAGGGGGGGGGATAGAGAAAATAACTGAGAGAAAGAGAGTGATACACAGAGAGAGAGAGAGAGATAGAGACAGAGAGACAGAGACAGAGAGAGATAGAGAGAGAGACAGAGAGAGAGAGACCGACAAACAGACAGAGACAAAGGCAGAGAGAGGGGTAGAGAGAGAAAAAAAGAGAGACACACACACACACACAGAGACACACATACAAACAGAGACACAGACAAAGAAACTGAAAGACGGATAGAGTGAGAGCTCAGACCTCACGCTTCAGACAGAGAGAGAGGGGGGGGGGGGAAGAGAGAGAGAGAGGAGAGAGAGAGAGAGAGAGAGAGAGAGAGAGAGAGAGAGACAGAGAGACAGAGAGACAGAGAGACAGAGAGACAGAGAGAGACAGAGAGAGACAGAGAGAGAGAGACTGACTGACTGACTGACTGACTGACTGACAGGCAAATATGTAGACAGGCAGTCACACATACAGGCAGACAAACAAGCAGACAGACAGAGACAGAGAGACAGAGAAACACAGAGTGAGACACGGAGAACTTGCTTGCAAGAGACATAAATGGTAAAAATATGACTATGTTCCGTTGGAAATAAAGATAATGGAGACGGAACGGTTGCGACAAATCCGTGACACTGTAAGTGCTTTAGCTCTAAAACCCCAGAATTATGACCACAAAAAGAATAACGCAAGAATGTGTCACAACATTCAAAATCAGATCAGATCACGGGTCTAAATGTGTCCAAACCATGTTGTTAGTTTAAACACATGCTAAATGCCAATTATGGAAATTTTCCTTGGTACATTTTCGGAATTAGGGTGGGAAAAATGCCTGTAAAAAACAGGTTTCTTGTACACGTTGTAGTGAAAAGGGAATGACTGTTCGAAACAGTTTGTTTTGAAGTGCATTTTAAGTTGTTTCCATGGCAACAATGCATAAAACATAGTAATCAAATGTATTTTTAGGTTTGACAAGTGATGCTCTTTCAGCATTTGGTACGAGTTCTAGCATGAGGTAACAATCATTGTTTTGATACCCTTGTTCCAACTTAACTTGGAATTAAGAAAGTAGTTTTAAAGTGTTTTTTGCTTCTTTTTTTTTTTTTTTGGGGGGTGGGGGGAGGGGGGTCGGGTTTTTTTTTCTTGCTGGCTCAGTTCAACACTTCTTTTATAACACAATTTAGCATAGTTGTTTTTGTTTCTGACAAAAGTTCATATAGTCTTGGAAACGTATGTAGGTTCGAATTTGTTAATTGTTTGCTTTTTTTTCTTATCTTTTGCAGCTTCAGTGCACTTTATCGGGTTGTACTTGTGTGTGTGTGTGTGTGTGTGTGTGTGTGTGTGTGTGTGTGTGTGTGTGTGTGTGTGTGTGTGTGTGTGTGTGTGTGTGTGTGTGAGGGAGTGAGTGTGTGTGTGTGCGTGCGTGTGTGTGCGTGTGTGTATGTAAGTGCGTGCGTGCGTGCGTGCGTGTGCGTGTGTATGTATGTGTGTGTGTTGGTGTATGTGTGTGTAGATTGTGTGTCTACTATCAAAAATGAAGGAAAAAACGGATTACTATACGGATAACAGAAACTATATTCAATATCAAATCAATATCAAAATTTGATAAAGCAATATCCGCGTGCTTGAGTTCTTGTAAAAGATGTTGTCATGGACAGTATGGATGAAAAATCTGCGGAGAAATTCTTAAACAGGTTTATTTTTATTCTGGGACGTCGATAACTGGCTTGATTTGTCACCTCTTCCGGTTCAACGGCTTCAGGCAAGATGGCGTCTGGTCACGTGCCCGGAAGTAGCGCAGCAGCTGCAGGCAGCATGCAGAATAAAACTGATAATTAGGTTTCTTGAAGTGCAAATATATTGACAACATATTAATGGAATAAGGGGGAAAGGCAAGTGTCTCTCTCTCTCCCTGGCTGCAAACTGACGATACATGATCTAGATGTATTTTCTGTTTTTAGAATTGGTTTTAAAGGTAAAAGAGTCAACAGCGGTTTTTTTTCTCTTTTTTGTTCGTCTTTTATATGTATCCACAAACTGTTCAAGTGCAGATATTCTTATGTAAAACAGTTTATATGCTACAAATTACAAGTTATAAAACTATGTTGTTGTTTTTTACTTTTTCTGCCATAGTAAGGAATTTTTTCTTCATTTATTGATTTTTTTTTTCTTTTTCGAAAATAATAGAATCAACTTTTCTGTGTTTTTTGTATCCAGTCCTCGTGTGTGTGTGTAGTTCTGTATACTTTGTCATCCGTTCCCACTGGCGCACACAGTCCTACTCTTCCGAAAAGTGGAACGGGTTTTAACGTGTGCATAAGAGTATTGCTGATTGAGAAAACATATCTAAAACTGGTAAAGATCTGTAATGCTGAAAATAAGGAATCATAGATTATGCAGAAGTTGATAATAAGCCCATTTTCTTGTTATTCGATTTTGCCCATATTTTGACTGTACTTAACTCTCTCTCTCTCTCTCTCTCTCTCTCTCTCTGCTCTCTCTCTCTCTCTCTCTCTCTCTCTCTCTCTTCTTCTTCTTCTCTCTCTCTCTCTGTCTCTCTCTCGTCTCTCTGTCTCTCTCTCTCTCTCTCTCTCTCTCTCTCTCTCTCTTCTCTCTCTCTCTCTCTTCTCTTCTTCTCTCTCTCTCTCTCTCTCTCTCTTCTCTCTCTCTCTCTCTCTCTCTCTGTGTCAGAAACATGCGCACGTGCTTTTCTGCATGGCTGAGGGTAGAAAGCGGGACATCCTATCAAGATAAAGCAGTAAACAAAACACTATCGCTGTGCTTGAGTTTCGTTTAAAATTATTCTCACAGGAGAATGTCAACAAGAAGCATCTCAAGTGTCTGATAATAGATTCACTTTCTACACTGAATCGTCAGTAACTAGCTTGATTTGTCTCCCTTCCGGCCCAAACAACTCTAGGCAAAATGGCGTCTTGTCGCGTGCCCGGAAGTGGCTCAACATTTGCTGTGATTGCTGAAATTGAGATTTTAGAATTGAAAATAAGTTTGGCAAAAAAGGGAAGAGGAGAGTAGACTTGACACTTTTCCTCTGGCTGCCGGCTAATGATGCATAGTTCACAAATGTATGTTTTCAAATTGGCTTATTGAAGATCTGTATAAACATGTTTGCTTTTAAGGGTTGGAAGCCTAGTGGTTTGAGCCTAGGATTTGTGATGTGACCGTTTATGTTTAAGCTACCATATAGGCACATATTTGAAGCGCTTCCTTCTTTTTTCGTTAATATTCTATTTCGAGGATTATCAAATAAACAGTCATTCTTTTACATCCAGCCACTTGTGATAATGCATTTTGTAAATTTAGTCATCCATTCCACTGGCAGACATGCTCCACATTTCTGAAAAGTGGAACAGTTTTAACATGAGCGCAAGGTGTTCTCCGTGCGTTAGTAGTCGGGGCCTCGGTTTGTAGTCTCATTCAAAGACTATGGGGGGGGTGGGGGGATTCGAACCCGGTCAGCAGATCATGAGCACCATCACTCTGACTACCAGGCTATCCCTCCCCCCACTCCACCAGAATCCATTACATAATACCCTAAGCCAAGGTGCGCTCCTCTCTCCTCTCTCCTCTTCTCTCTCTCGATCTCTCCCCTCCCCTTTCTCTCTTCTCTCTCTCCTCTCTCTCTTCTCTCTCTCTCTTCTCTCTCTCTCTCTCTCTCTCTAAGGAGCTGGCAAGAGATGTTAACGGCAAGCCTGTTTCTAGCTGTTGTGCGAACAGAGGATAGTGGAGCCGCAATGTTTTTGACATGGCCCTGACAGTTTAAGTGCTGTAGCTGTATATGCGGGAATGATGACGGAAAAAATAGGATGCAGGAGTTTTTGTGCAGTGCCTAAGAGTCAGATCGGGAAGTGTAATGCCAAACGGGACTTAAAAATTCTGTGTGTGTGTGTATGTGTGTATGTGTGTGTGTGCGCGCGTGCATGTGTGTGTACCTGCGAGACATGTGTTTGTGTACATGTATGTTTTGTCACAGAGAGAGAGAGAGAGTGTGTGTGTGTGCGTGTGTGTGTGTGTGTGTGTGTGTGTGTGTGTGTGTTTATTTTTTTTTTTTACTCTTTTATATCGAGGATAACAGAATAAGCAATCATGTGCTTTTTTTCATCCGGTCCCCGTGTGCATGCAGTTTTGTAAATATTGTCATCTGTTCCCACGGCACACACGATGCCTCCTTCGAAAAGCGAACAGGATTTTAACGTGTGTGAGTAAGATGTTTGCGTCATGCACAATGGGCTAGTTTAAATCTAATCGAAGGAATTTAGGGAATGGAGATAGCACTTAAGTCAACTCCGAGTTTGATGTTGATTTTGTGTTGTGATTAACTGTGTTCTGTGTGTCTGCTTCTGTGTGTCTCTGTTGTCTCTGTTTGTCTGTGTTCTTGTGTGTCTGTGTACTTTGTGTCTGCGTGTCTAAGCTGCATCATGTGGTCGTCAAGTTTTTCTGTTGTTTGTGTTGTGTTGTTGTGTGTTAAATTCTCCTGCTTTTTTTTTTTCCTACATAATGAGGCGCGTATGTACCACTGTGAAAAGGAAAGTGCCATGAAATGGTAACAAAAACCGTGAAATCTCTTTTCATAAAAAAATAAAAGATCATATCTCGAATCGATATGGCAGGAAACTTCAAAAGTGCTAAAGCATTCTCATCAAGAAATTAGTGTCTAATGATTACTTTCTCCCTACCGCTCTAAGGCTTCGGGCCTGATTCGTCACTAGTCCGGCCAGAAGTAGGCAAAGGCCTTGCCCGCACCGTAGTGCTAAATTTGTTGAATGTGGAATTAGATTTAAAAATGGGAAATAAATTTCAAGAAGTGTAAGGGGTTTCTTGACTTGCCTGCTGATTGTTGCGGTGATTTGCTGTGTATATGTTATGTTTTTCATTTGGGGTGTGAAATCTGTAAAATGTTGTTTAAAGGGTGAGAAGCCTAGTGTTTATGGATATTTGTGTACAGTTTCTATTTGTTTGTAGTGAATGTTGGTCCTTTGAGCGGCTTTTTATTTGCTTGGGGGGGTTGTTGTTCTTCGGCGTTTTTTAATCATTAAGGAAGTTTTTTTTAAGTTCATCACTTAGTCATAAGAATTTTAGACATTAAGGGATCCATTCTATAAGCACACATTACATATTCTGATAGTGGAACAGGTTTTAAAGGAACTGAGGTGTTTGCTGCGTTAATTAATACACCGGCACACCGGTTTACAGTCTCATCAAAGACACTATACACACACAGCAGTAATAGTTGGGGAGGGGAGAGGGGGGGAGGTTGGAACGGCGAGGTCAGCAGACAGGACACACACGACGACTACCAGGCAACCGATCCACTCCACCAGAAGGCACATTACATATACCCTAAGACAACGCGACTCTCTCTACGGCAAACGATCCACTACCGCTAACATCCTATCACTGTCTCTCTAACCCTCACGACTCTCACTCTCCTGCTCGACGCTACATACCTCGACAGTCACGACCCCAGACTACAACATCTCGTCCCAGCCCGTAAACAAGAGCGGACAGATTAACAGCAGCGGAGTCTAGAAGTGTGAGGAAGGAAGGGATAGTGGATGGCTGCAATGTTTTGAAGCGAAAATTTAAACAAACGTAGGGGAATTATGATTTGTGTGATGATGCAGGCGTTTTTGTGCAGTGCCTAAGAGTCAGATCGGGAAGGGTAATGCCAAACTGGATTAAAAAAGTGTGTGTGTGTAAGTGAGTGTGTGTTGTGTGTTTGTGTGTGTGTCTGTGTCTGTGTCTGTGTGTGTGTGTGTGTGTCTGTGTGTGTGTGTAACTGCTTGACATGCACTTGTTTGTTTTGACTTAAAGAGAGAGACACACAGAGAGAGACATAGAGAGACAGAGTGAGAGAGGGGAAAGACAGAGACAGACGTACAGAGACAGAGAGACGGGCAGAGAAATAGTGTGTCTGTGTATATGTGTGTCTGTCTCTGACTCAGTGTGCATGTGTGTGTTTGTTTGTGTATGTGTGTATGTACGTTTGTGTCTGCGTGTGACTGAGCGTGCATGAGTGTGAGCGTGCAAGTTTGTGTGTGTATGTGTGCAAAATGTGCATGTGTGTAGTTTACTTTTTCCTACATAATGAAGGGCGGAAGTAGAACAGCATGGAAAAAAAAACGACCATGAAATGTAACAATACAACCGTGCATGAGTTCTCTTTCTAAAAAATAAAAGATATAGTCTGGAATCGACATGGACAGGAAACCTCCAGAAAAGTGCGTAAATGCATTCCTCTTTGCAGTGAATTGTCAGTAACTAGCTTGATTTGTCTCCCCCTTCCGCTCTGAAGGCTTCGGGCCAGACAGCAACTAGTCACGTGCTCGGAAGTGACGCAGCACCTGGTCCCCAGCACGTAGAATAAAAAATTAGGATTGGAAAAGTGGAAATAGATTAGCAAAAAATGGAAAGATAAATTAGAGGATGTACATGTGGGTTTTCTTGCTGTCTGCATGCTGACTGTTGCGTGATTTGCGTGGGGGTTTTTTGGTGGTGAAATCTTGGTTTAGAGTTAAGAAAAGAAAAGAAAAATATGTTTTTTTGGAATTGTTTGTTTTCAGTTTCTATTTGTTTGTTGTCGAAGTTGTTCCTTGGCTGGTGGTTTTTATGTTTGCTTGGTGGGGGGGGGGTTCATGGCTTTTTGTTTCATTAGGGGAATGTTTTATTTTAAGTTATCTACAAGCCATAAGAATGCTAGACATGAAGGTGTCCATTTATAAGACAACATAATTATTCATCACTTGGAAAGTACGGGTGGAGTAGGGAAAATGAGTGTGTGTGTGTGCTTATAATTACACACACACACACACACGCACACACACGCGCACACACACACACACACACACACACTATATATATATATATAGAGAGAGAGAGAGGGGGGAGGGAGAGAGGGAGGGAGGGAGAGACAGACACAGACAGACAGACAGTGACAGAGACAGAGACAGACAGACATTAGAGATAGGCAGACAGATAGGCATACAGATAGACATACAAACACACAGAGACAGAGAGAAGAGAGACAGAGAGGGTAAGAGACATACAGAGGGACTGGTAAACACACCGACAGAGAGCGAGAGAGACAGACAGAGACAGACAGACAGACAGAGACAGACAGAGACAGACAGACAGAGACAGAGCACAGACGGAAACACAGACAGACAGAACACAGAGAGCGAGAGAGAGAAGTAGGGAGGAGGAAGGGACGAAGGGAGTATGGCATGGATGTGTTGAGCAAAAATTGACAACAAAACAGTGAGGGGTATAATTATGCATTTGTGTGTGTGTATGTGTGTGTGTTTGTCTGTATTGTGTGAGGTGGTTTGTACTCTGTTGTGTTGTGAGTGATGTGTGGATGTGGAGGAATGGTGTGTATTGCGTCTGTGCGCGGTGTGGTAATGGAGCGTTGGTGTATGTGTAGTGTGTATATGTGTATCGTGTTGTTGTGTGTGCTTGTGTCGTGTGTTGGTATGTGTTTGTGCTGTGTGTGTGTGTGTGTGTGGTTGTTGTGTGTGTTGTGTGTGTGTGTGTGTGTGTGTGTGTGCGCGGCGTCTGTGTGTTTGTTGTTGCTGTCGTGGTATGTGTAGTGTGTGTCGTGTGTTGTGCGTCTGTATGTGCGTCGTGTGCGTTGTGTGTATGTGTTTGTGTTTGTCCTCGTGTGTGTGTCGTATGTGGCGTGCTGCGTGTGTGTGTGTGTTTGTGCGTGTGTGGTGGTGGTGGTGTATCTGTCTGTCTGTCTGTCTGTTGTGTCTGTGTGCACGTGCATGAGTACACTTATATACAGTGAAAGTCAGTGAGATTTACAGCATTGAGAAGGGAGACAAAAAGTACAAGCCCCAATATTTTTCTTTTTCTTTTTTAGATCAACAATCCAATTAAAAGTCAGGACAATGACAAGAGAGGACCGGAAAGTGAGGAAATGGTCTCATTTGTAAGCAGATATGTCAGTGGATGGGTCGACCTTGTCACTCTTTCTGGTTCTGATTTCCTGTGTGACTTAACGTGTCTGATAACGTGTTGATAGAGTCCTTGGACCACTACATGTTCACACTTTGTTTTTTTGTTTTGGGTGGAAGCTCACAGATAAGCTATTGTTGACTATCTTATAAGCGAAATATCGTTGCGCTGCCCTTAAATGATTAAAGAACGTCAGGTCTATTGCATCTGAATTGAGCATGGGATATAACACTAATTTTTAATTCTTTCTTGAAAAAACATTGCAGGAGACTGTATCAAGCATGCAAAAAACGTAAAAGTAGAAGGTGACAAGAAGAAAAAAGAAAAAGGTGGAAACAGATAATTGTAAGAGATAGAAAAGAAGCAGTTCTAACACATAGTTTCTATGTTGTTATTGTGATTCTAGATCACTAGCGGAGATATCAGATTAAGAACTGTGGTCTCTCCAGACATTCCACTTGGGCACTGAGGGCCACCTTAAAAACAGTACAATCCTATAGCAACGAAGCCAGACTCATGCAAAGCAAACAAAATTCTGTGCATGCAAAGGCCTTGGCTGAGCATTCAAATTGCTTAAATGTTCTAGGCTGCATGTAGGCCTACACATGGGAGTGTGAATTGCTCCTTTATGAGAAATTTCTATGAAGGTAGAGCTAGAGATTGTATTGATACTGATATATGGCCAGAATCCCTATAGGGGAAGATTAAAAGCAAGAACCACACTTTTTATAGCAACAATCGAATTCATATCAGGCACAGATCAGAAAGCATCGGAAAGTGAGAAAATGGTCTCATCTGCAAGCAGAAT
>CM060330.1:50936932-50956932 GCA_030674155.1 Stramonita haemastoma
AATGAAACAGTCAATGACTAGCAGATGTTTTTGTTTTATCAACGTTTGCCAGTTCAGTGGTTTGAGAACAGCTTTTTTGTGTGGAATTTTCCCGATGTTTACCTACTGGTATGGCTGTTTGGCATGATATAAATATAAATGTTCATATTTTTGTAAAGTCCAACATTGAAAACGAAACTGTAAATGCATACTTTGTCACCAGAGACAAGTTCATATTATTTTCTCAAAGGCTGGTTTGGATTCTATTGCAGTATACCTAAAAATTAATGTATTTTGAAATGAAAATACTTTGAGCAAATTGGTTTTAAATTTCTATTCCATTATATTAAATTATTACAAATTTGTGTGTAATGTATAATACTCAAATATATCTACTACTCGTCAGATATTTTTCTTTTCTAACAAAAGACAGTTTGAACAATGCTGGACAAAAATAGCTGTATTGCGTCCATAATGATTCAGGAGATCTTTGAGTAAAATCACATAGAGGAGCAAACAGTTAAATGGGTGCAACTATTTTTGTATTAATCAGTATGAGTAAAATATGTAAAACACATGGGTGATTCAAAAGATGGCGATACGAAAAAATGCAAACAACTACAATAACAAGAAAATCGATCACATATGAAACTGAAAGGGAGGAAAAAGGTCGAGAAAGTTTCTGTTATTAAGTTCTAAATCATACTCGAACGTAATGATCTTTATTTTCAGGCCTCTCAACTGTTCTTTTTTCTTTGATTTTTGGTCTGACATCTTTCCTTTTTCTGTCACTATGAAATGAATACAATCAATAGCTGTCTGCTTCTCTACCCTTCACTTATTCGAAGTGTTTTATTCCTTGCCTTCATTTCATACAATAGAAAACACAACTACATTTGAAGTGACGGTACGCAATGTCTTTTCTGCACTCAATCTCATGCAAGCACTTGCGCGCGCACGCAACACACACACACACACACAACACACACACACACACACACACACACACATACACACACACACACACACACACACACACACACACACACACACACACACACACACACACACACAGAGTTGCAACTCTCAAATGAAAGAGATAAGACACCGGAATCAGAGAGAGAGGAGAGAGAGAGAAGAAGACAGACAGACAGACAGACAGCGACAGAGACAGCGACAGAGACAAAGAAGAGACCGAGAGACAGAGACAGAGCAGAGAGAGACAGCGACAGAGACAAAGATAGAGACAAAGAGACAAAAGAGACAGAGAGACAGACAGAGAAGATAGAGACAAGGATAAGGGAGACAAAACAGCAGAGTCAGACAGACAGAGACAGAGTCAAAGACAGAGAGAGAGACAGAGAGAGAGAGAGAGAGAGAGAAGAGAGAGAGAGAGAGAGAGAGAGAGAGAGAGAGAGAGAGAAGAGAGAGAGACAGGGTGAAATTCACACTTCCAGCCCACTGCCAATGAAAAGCAATGGACTGGAAGTAATGCCCGCAATTTTCATGGTTAGATGGTACGCGCTCTGTTTAGCACATTTATAGACTGGGGCAGTTAGTGCACCCTTGCTAACAGGGAGGGAGGGAGGGGGAGAGGAGAGAGAGAGAGAGAGAGAGAGAGAGAGAGAGGAAGAGAAGAGAGAGAGAAGAGAGAGAGAGAGAGAGAGAAGAGAGGAGAGATGTTTTCAATTTGGACACCGTATGTGTGTTTGTGTGTGTGTGTATGTGTGTGTGTGGCGTGCGTGTGTGTTGTGTGTGTGTTTGTGTCCGGGTGTGTGTGTGTGATGTGTGTGTTTAAGCGTCTGTGCATGCATGTGTCTGTTTGAGTGCATGCCTATGCATGTGAGTGCATAATGCATGAGTGTGTGTGCTTAAGTGTGTTTTTTGTGCGCGTACGTATGTTGTGTGTGTGTGTGTGTGTGTGTGTGTGTGTGTGTGTGTGTGTGTGTGTGTGTGTGTGTGTGTGTGTGTGTGTGGTGTGTGTGTGTGTGTGTGTGTGCGTGCGGAGAGAGAGATAGACAGAGAGAGAGAGAAAGAGAGGGAGAGAGAGAGAACACTTGCACCCATACCATGTGAATGCTGTCTTTTTAAGGTACCGACCTTAGAGGCTATCCACTATTCCAGCCTCTGCTTAAGACTTAGTAGTCTGTTGTTATTAGAGGATGGCTCTGAACAGAGGACTGCATCACTGCTTTTCTGATAAAGCTATACCCTGGATCATAAATCTTGAGACTTGGTGGGAGTATGCTTCTATTACGATCGATACGAAGAACGATTTGTTTAGGTCTGTGCAAGGTTTTCCTCTGCAGTCCTTGTGGATAGCATTCTTTAGCACTTGATTCAACCTTAAAATTGTTTGTCTTTTTTCTGCTAGAGTTGCGAGATTTATCAATAAGGATATTTCACGTATTCAGCTATCTTTGCCATCCACGAAGGTATCTGCACTCCGATTTTGGAGATCTATGGTAGGGGTGTTTGTGCTTCCGTATCCCACCAAACATGATGTGAATCATGGGATTTTTAACGTGCATATTTGATCTTTACCATGTGTACATACACAAAAGGGAATTAAGATACTTGCAAGTCTGTACTCCAAGCTGACTTTAAATATCGTAAAAAAAAATTCCAAAGCAATATTAGAAACATTTCATGCTTTTATACTCGAGTTTTCAGTGGGGTATTTTACTTGTTTATTTTCTAGTACAACAATTGATTGTGTTCCGTTGTGTAATCAGTTATTTTGTTGTCCAACCAAGGAAACTTGGTAATCGGCGCCTTAAGTCTGTCCCGAGCCAAAGGCTCATCAGGCCGGTGCTTATCCCGGTTTCTGTGGCGTTAAGCGACTGAGAGTCATAGACTCCCCCCTGGATAGGACGCCAGTCTATCGCAGTGTTAACCCCAACACAAGGTTGGTACCCCTTTTACACCTGGGTGGGGTGAGAAAATAGCCGTAAAGTGCCTTTTCCAAGGGCACAACGCCATAGCCGAAAGCTGGGATCGAACCCGCAACCTTTAGATTACGAGTCCAACGCCCTAACCACTAGACTACAGCGGCGGATAATCGGCGCCTTACTGTTGGCTTATGATATTTCTGTACAGATTGTTTTCTTTATAAAGGGGGAGCTTTGGTGGGGTCATTCTTTGGCTGGCTGAAATATATGTGTCATGGATATAAATGTAATAATGAGAGGCCTCCGTCAGTCTCGGAAGACTATGAAGTTGTGCTCTAGGCATGCAAGCGCAAAGCCTGAGTAAGTATTTAGAGCAAGCTGTTACCCATGCAGCAGACCCCCCCCCCCCCCTCCACATCCTTGGAATGGTCCATTGGAAAGTCGATCGCCGATGCGAATGTTTCAGTGCCGTCGCAGGAGCCGCCAGAACGTTGGCATATACAGCATCCCCCCCCCCCCCCCTATAAATGAAACGTTTATAAACCTACATTTTTATATTTTTATGATATAATCTTAAAATCATATTATTTTTTTCAGTCAAGTGTATCACAGACGGTGCCCTTTGCAGCTGAAAAATACCCGCAGTGTCAACAGTGCCTAAAAGAATCAAACCCTTAGCTATTGCTGTGCATGTAATAAACATCTTTTTTTCAGAACATTTAATGATAAACTAGTAAGATTGGGTTTATTAGTAACTGATGTGAGTTTCTCACAGTATGTTGAATCTTTAAAAAAAAAAGAAGTTATGATTAGATAAAGAACAAAACCAAACACTTGTTAGATAACATTCAATTAAGCAAATGTGCATCAGAAAGGTCTTTAAATTATGCTTAAACACAAAATAAGACACAAAAAAAACAACATAATTTTCAGAATAGTGCTGCATTAACACAAAAGTGCACGATCGTATATTGAATTTAGTAAAGTAATAACAGCTCAAAGTCCATAGTAATACCAACATGACAGATTTGCAGAAAAAAAAGGATGAAAAATGACCTAACAGTGCAAGGTTGACGAGAAGATACCGACACTCAAAGTAAGCCTACTTTTGCCAATAGCCGTAACTTCTAGGTCGGTTGTATACATCAAGTAAAATGCTCATCTGAATGACAGCTTTAGGGAAAGAAATGTGGAGGTGTCCTCGATATGGACTATGAAAGTAGATGAATGCCTTTTTGGTGTCACTGTCTGCCCTGCCTACGATAGTCAGAACATTTGCTGATCGTTATTGATTTGTGCCAGTGTGCAAAGTACTTCTCGTGCAGTATCTTTCTTGCTATTCCTCTGTGTGTGTGTGTGTGTGTGTGTGTGTGTGTGTGTGTGTGTGTGTGTGTGTGTGTGTTGTGTGTGTGTGTGTGTGTGTGTGTGTGTGCTTGTGTCTGTGTTGTTTTCTGTGTGTCTGTGTCTGTGTTTGTCTGTCTGTCTGTATGTATGTCTTTCAGTCTGCAAATCTGTCTTTCAGTCTGTCTGTCTCTGTCTCTCTGTGTCTGTGTCTGTCTGTCTGTCTGTCTGTCTGTCTCTGTCTCTGTCTGTCTGTCTGTCTGTCTGTCTGTCTCTCTCTCTCTCTCTCTCTCTCTCTCTCTCTCTCTCTCTCTCTCTCTCTCTCTCTCTCTCTCTCTCTCTCTTTCTATCTATCTATCTATCTATCTATCTATCTATCTATCTATCTATCTATCTTCTTGCTTTTAATTTCTCTCCTTGTTCAATGCAAAATAAGTCTTTTGCTAAAACATCCATGCATCAATAGCACACGAAATAACTATCTGCTTTACAAAATTTGCCTTTAAGCTTAGATCACATAGCATTTTTAATTTAGGGACTGGATGCTTCATCAACACATTTCTTTTTTACATCTGCACCCAAAGAGAATTCAGAGAGTGAGAGAAGACTGCACCGGAACAACGCTAGAAAATGGACTCATTTGTAAACGGCTTTATCAGTAAATGGTTCAATCTGTCATTCCCCCCCCCCCCCCCAGCCAAGTCCCTCAGGCACAATGTCGTCTGGTCACGTGTCTCAGTGGCCGAATCAGTCACTTAGCGCATTAGTGAAACTTGTGAGTGCGGTAATGGGAACAAAAGAGACAGGAAAAGAGACAAAATGACCTACTTTCGTCAATATGTAGGTCAGTGTTGCATACTTACAAGTCTACTGTTGCTTGCATTTAGTTTAACCATCTCCCATGTGCAGTTCTGTCAATTATGTCTCATTTATAGCTCTTTGTCCGTCGTTGTACCTTTACTTCTCTATTGTCATTATATATATATATATATATATGGTGAGAGAGAGAGAGATGAGATGAGAGGAGAGGGGGGGGGGGGGGGTGTGCAGAAATTTGAAACACAAAGCATATTTTTCTCAAAATGTAACGTTTTATGTGTATTTCTTATCTGCTAACTAGTCAAACAATCTAGTGCAGATTGGTTGGTTTGTTTTTCATCTTATTAGTTTAGTTGTCCAATTCTAAAATATCCTCATATATACTAAAATGTATCCCTAAATTTGGAATGCAGCTACCTTTGTGGTGAGCAAACAATGCTCGCACACTAAAATCTCAAAGTTGGTGAATCTCGGGCTGTAGCAGAGGAACAAAAAATCCAAAAATAAAACCCACCTGAAAATATTAACTTAGTAGTAGATATACTTTATTTGCTGAACATTCCAGTCATCTTTTGGATTAACAGCACAATGCAGTGAAAACTGTTTGAAAGTGAAAACAAGAGGAAGACAAAGTAGAGACAATAAGTCGATAACAATATAGGTACACTCACGTGCACCTTAAGCGGGCTGGGAGAGAAAGAACAGAAAATGCATCAGCACAGTGCCATACAGGGCTGACGGAGACAAGACTTACATCGGTCTGTCCCTAAATGGGTTCATTTGTAAACGGAATCATCCGTAAGTGGGGTGATTTGCACTCTTTTCCGGTCCTCCGACACGAGACAGGATGAAGTCCCGTCACGTGTGTATTAAAGTGGTAGACATAGAATTGAGGAGCTATGGGAAAACGTGGGGGGAGGGGGGGGGAAGGAGGTGGAACCGCGACTTAATTTTTGAAATAACGAACAGAGGAGAGAAATTTGGTCACATCAGAGGCTGGTTGTATAGCTTACTGATGGTGCATAAATCCAAAGTTTTTGTTTCAGTCTTAGAGTTCGTTTTATACAAAAGTTGTGCTTAAAAAGAAATGATCCCCTCTTACGTCCGTTTTCTTTTCTCCATAAAAAGAAATGTAAAAGATCGGTGTATGATATCTTCTGGTTTTAGGTAGGTGATTATGTGTGTGTGGGGGGGGGGGAGAGAACATGCAGTCGTATAACTTATAGTTCTCAAATATAAAACAAAAACTACCAAAAGTATATATCACAAGAAGTACATAATACATGTCTGCATGAATTGCGTGCGTGTTAAAATGCACACACACACGCGCGCACGCGCGCGCGCGCGCCCGTGCGCGCACGCACGCACGCACACGCATTCACATAGACAGAGAGGGAGAGAAAAAAATACTGAACACTGAACATTTTAAGTGTAGTTGGGCCACAATGCAAGTGAAAGGAACGAAGGGGAATAGTAATAGATTACCAAAAACTTCAATCAAGTAATGCAACACATTCAAATACATTACATTTGACTACGTAGCGTTATCGTTATCATACTACTCAACCCAGTCATTATGAAAGTGATCATCGTTATCATAATTATCATCATCAGCGCAGTCATTTCATAACTAGAATCGTCATCGTTATCATCCTCCTCATCACAGTCATGACTTAAGAGCGTCATCAGTATAGGTAATTACAGTCACACCAATCATCATCATCTTCGTCACCTTTACCATCATGTTTATGCTATAAGTTAACATTCATAAAGGAGAGAGAGAGAGAGAGAGAGAGAGAGAGAGAGAGAGAGAGAGAGAGAGAGAGGAGAGAGAGAGAGAGAGAGAGAGAAGTTAGGCAAAAATTAGTAACATCGACAAAGCGGAGCAAATGTTCTAGCCTTTTATTAAACCATAATACCTAGCTATATCACTGACTCTCCATTTGTGATGGATGTCACAACAGTGATTGTTTTGCTTTATCTTCGGTCCTGTACCCATGCATATAGACATGACTTCCGTAAACTCTCTGCAGAGACACGCATGTGGGTAACAAGTGGTTGTCACTACATGGCGCTTCGGAATGCAAGTGAAAGGAGAGAGAGAGACGAGAGAGAACCGAGAGAGAGAGAGAGAGAGGGAGAGAGGAGATGAGATGATAGATGAGAGTAGAGAGAGAGAAAGTAGAGTGTGGGGGGAAGAAAAGGAGGATGTATTCTTGTATTACCGTAGACGATAGATGTGACATGGAAAAGGATCTTTAAGTCATGCATGTTTAAAAGAGAGAGAGGGGGGGGGAAGAAAAGGAGGAATATTTGTAGAGACGTAGAACAGACCAGAGGACAGACAACAGACTTAGCAGCACGAAAGAAGAGAGAGGAGATAGACAGACAGACAGACAGACAGACAGACAGACAGACAGACAGACAGACAGAGGGAGGAGGAGGGGGGGGAGAGAAAAAGAGGGTGTATTCTTGGTAAGCTTGTATCACTCACGTAACCGACCAGATGCGACATGAATTGCAGGATCTTTTAACATGGATATCTAATCATTTGCATGCTTTGGAAAAAGAAAGGAAAGATGGCACTGGCAGGTCTACACTTGAAGTTTACCTGGGAGATCACAGAAATCTTGGCCCTTAATTTACCAGACGCTGTCGCGATTTTGAACCAACGACTTCATGGACCTACGTAATTGAAGTTAAACAGACTTCACCACTCAGGTATGGCGTTTGTCGGACCTCTTTAAATATTGGGCACCAGACAGTGCCTACCATCCAGAAAAGTGTGTGACTGTTCCACAAGCAGCTTGCCCTGTACAAAAGGAATGGATAACAACTTTTACAAAACAACGTGCTGTTGGGGCTAAATGTAAAAAAAAATAATAATAACCCACAGAAGTGCGTATTCATTATCCTGGATAAAACGGAATGGAATGGCAAAAGTTATAAAACCATGTTGCAATTGAGAGCTGAATGAAAATAAACAACACAGGAATGCTTCTTCACTGTCGTTGAAAATTGGAATGAATAATATTTCCATAACCGCATGAACATGGGGATTATAAGTAAATAATACATAATTGCTTACAAACTAAGCCCCAACATGAACTAATTCTCATAAAGTTGTAAGTTACAAACGCATTGAATTGTTGTTTGCAGTAGGTGTTTTATTCTTCAAATTCTTGATGTGGGGATCCTTAAAAATGTCCTTCTTAAATTCTTTGGCGTTTATTTCCGTGTACAGCTTCCTGGCACTTTTAAGTATAAGAAATGGTAAAGGTGTCCCATAACCTATGTGGTCGTAGGGGAGCGAGGCATCAGAGACTTTAGCTTCTCTAGGGCCAACATATTGTGGGCGGCACGCATCTGCTCTCCCTGGCTGCTTTACCTTCCCTGACCCTAAAGAGGGCATGTACCCACATAACTGGGTGAACTGGGGGACTGTACTGAAGCCTAAGGCGCGCAAACAGTCACCCATGCAGTTGATAACCAAGCTCGATGCTGTTTAACCTTGGCTGTGTGAAAGCGAGTGTTCTGACTACTAAGCTAGCCTGTCCCTTTTTAAGTATACTTCAAAATTTGTGATTCCTGTTTTATCATTTGTGTTTTACAGCTGATTATTTCATCATTTACAATGTTAGGCACTGTTTTGCCAATTGGTTGATAATATTTTCTAAACGACTGTTAATGATTTTCGTCCTTTTGAATATTCCAGGATACTCGTATATTTTGCCTCTTAATAGTAAGAAATCTTATTTTATTTGTCTTCCTTGCACTGGCGCATGTGTCTTTAAATCTTCTAGTTTAGTAATATTCAAATAGTTTCGTGACTTACATATACGTTCACACTTAAATCTTTTATAGTTCTGTTTAAAAATAAGAAGGAAAGAAAATTAATGTGACGTCTGAAACAAACACATAATTGAACAACGTACCCCAACAAAACGGTGTTGCTATTAAATAAACTATAGTACGCAACAAAAAAGAACACCTTTTAATAAGAAAGTCAACACTTTCTTTGAGTACTTTTCTAAATACTCCTTTGGTTTACCCAAAAGTGGAAAAGGAGATATAGTGGACAGAAAGCAAGAAAACATAGCAATGGAAAGCAAACGACAGCATAATATACATTTATCGAATCCTGAAGGAGACTGCTGGAGAGAAAACAAAATGCAATCCCTTCAGTTCCAAAAGCGCTTATGGTAACAAGACTGCCGCGGTAAGTCCCTAAATGGACTCATCTGTAAACGGAATATCAGTAAGTGGTTTAATTTGCGTCCTCTTCCGGTCCCGCGACACCAGACAGGATAATGTTCTATCACGTCTCAAGAAATGGCAGACACGGTGTTTAGGAGAACCATCAAATGGGATCTCTGGGACTGAAATGTATTATACAAAGTACTGAATAGAGAACAGGGTTAACATTTCAGTGACTAGATGCTTCCTGACGTTGCATAAATCCAGAGTCCTGGATTGTTGTAAAGTGCTAGAATTTTGCAAACACGATTATTGGACAGACATAGACCCTGCCTTCCTTTCAAATTTGGACTCTCTCTCTCTCTTCCCCCGAAAATATAGACAGAATATTTGCAAGTGAACCTCCATTTCAAGAAGCGTAAATATATGTGTTTAAGAAACGGGTCTGTTCTGAAAAGAATCAAAGAAAAAATATTTGACTGAGTATCTATGCGCAAAAGTACCACAGATTCTCATTTGATGGTAATACGCCTCAAAGCTTTGCAATGATCACGCGTGCGCGCACGCGCGCGCACACGCACAGAGAGAGAGAGAGAAGAGAAGAGAGAGAGAGAGAGAGAGAGAGAGAGAGAGAGAGAGAGAGAGAGAGAGAGAGAGAGAGAGAGAGAGAAGAAGAGACAAGAACGATGCAACAAAGAGATGAAGAAAGAAAGAACGAAAGAAAAAAAGACAAAAGAAAAAGAAGAGAAGGAAGGAAGGAAGGAAGGAAGGAAGGAAGAGAAAGGAAAGAAAGAAAGAAAGAAAGAAAGAAAGAAAGAAAGAAAGAAAGAAAGAAAGAAAGAAAGAAAGAAAGAAACAGAGAAAAAAGAAACAGAGAAAGAAAGAAACAGAGAAAGAAAGAAAGAACGAAATGAACATTTTTTTTCAGAGGGTAATGGATTAAGCAATACAAGCTTTTTTCCATCCATCCCTCAAAAGAAAAAATCCAAACAAAATTATAAACAAAACAAAACAATAGTCCAACAATAACAAATAAAAAGGAAACATATGCATAATGAGAGAGAGAATATTGTTGTTGTTGTTTTTGTTTGTTTGTTTTCATAACCTAATGGGGGGAAAAAATCTGAGTGTTTCGATGGTTTTTGTTCATTAGAAATATGGATTGGTTTTGTGATTTCACTAGAAACCGATTAAGATCTAAAATGAAATCGACAGTCTGTTTTTCTCCGCATAGATTATAATTTATTTATAGAGGGGTTTTTTACGGAATGCATTGTGGCATCGTGGCGATTTTTCGCAAGATAGACACAGAAAGACAGACAGACAGACAGACAGGTAGGGAGGGAATGAGGGAGGGAGTAGAGGGAGGGAGAGAGAGAGAAAGAGATGATGGATGGATGGATGGTGATGGGTGGATGGGTGGATGGATGGATGGATGGATGGATGGATGGATAATACAACATACATACAGACATACAGACATACGGACAGACAACAGACATAGACAAACAGCAGACATACAAAACAGACATACAAACAAACAAACATACATACATACATACATACATACATACATACATACATACATACATACATACATACATACATACACAGACAGGCAGACTGGCAGACTGGCAGACTGGCAGACAAACAGACAGATAGACACAAGGATAGATAGATAGATAGATAGATAGATAGATAGATAGATAGATAGATAGATAGATAGATACATAGATAGATAGGGAGGCAGGCAGGCAGGCAGGCAGGCAGGCAGGCAGGCAGGCAGGCATAGCATGCATGAGTATGCATGCTTATGCTATGATGTATGCATGTTGTATGTATGTATGTATGTATGTATGTACGTGTTGTATGTATGTAGTATGTATGTGTACGTGTGTACGTGTGTATGTGTGTATGTGTGTAATGTGTGAATGTATGTATGTATGTATGTATGTATGTATGTATGTATGTATGTATGTATGTATGTATGATGTATGTATGTATGTATTTATGTCTTGCATTAAATCTGTTCATTGACCCCTGTCTCAAAACAATATTTTATTTGTTTTATCACGACTGTCTCGCTGATAACTTAGTGATTTCTCTGAATAATTCAGCTGGCTGTCAGGGATGTTCCGTCGACTACCTATTTAAGTTATTGCAGTAAAGTGGCAAATGGTATGATTTGTAAGTGTGTTTTCTTTCGCATATTTTTCTCTGCTGAGTGGTTTCAGACAACGATGTGGATTGTTCTGCCATCAACTCGATTATAAGTCGCGGTCAGGGTACTAGTGTATTTGAGATATACATGTAGGGAGGCTCGTGAGTAAGATACGCATGAGACATGTAGAAAACAATATTATGAAACCAGTGTTGCTGAAAGTCCTGTTAAAAGGTGCCGTTTATGAGTAAAAGCAAATAATAAGATAAACTAATAGCTAAAAATAGCTGTTGTAATCAAAGGCATGCAGTATGACATGTGGCGAGTGGACACGAAACTGCTTTCCCTCTCCCAAGCTCTTTTCTTTGGTTGGATGTGTAATGCTTGCTTGTTTGGCTTGTTGGCTGGTTGGTTTGGTGCCTGGGGTTTTTGTTGGATGGCTGGCTGGTTGGCTTGTTGGTTGGTTGAATGGTTTGTAGGTGGGTTGGTTGTCTTTTTTAGGGTTCACTCTTGTTTTGTCTTGTCTTAAAGATGGCTTGATGGAAAAAAGCAAATCAATGCGTATTCAATGTACCATCTGGAAATAAAAAATTTGATTGATTGATTATCTTAAACAGGAATCAGGGTGGTGGCACATGTGGCAGATTGCACTGAATTAGTTATCCAATTATCAGTAGCTAAGAAAAGTTTCAGATTTTGCATAGAACAAACAACAAAACAACAAACCCAAGAAAACAAAGAAATAGAATGTTGGCACGTATTAAATTGTCAATACTTTTCTATTTCGGCAGACATAATCTGTTTTCAGATGATATATTATATTTTTTTCCTTTCAAAGACAATCTCAAGTTGTTGTGCTAAAACAAAAGCTACTCATAAACTTTAGACAATCTCAACATAACGTTTTAAATCAAAACCGAAAGTTTCATGTTGGTTTTCCCACATGAGTGATATCAAATGTTTAAGCTTGTCAACACTGAATTATTCATAGAAAAGTTACCAGATCAACATTTTGACTTCGGCTAAGATAAATTATTAATTAAAACGTGTGTTCAACAGTTGTGTCTGTACAAAAAAACAAAATTTAAAAGCGCACTGAATTTAAGCATGTTGGATTACAAGATGGAATAATTATATGTAAATAAATTCCCTAAAACTGTTAATTGCTACAACACAACTTCAGGTTAAAACCGAGTCAACTTAAGGATAAAGCAGAAACGCTGGCATAAATGATAGGCGGGGAAGGGAAAGGGACACTTTATGCTTTGCATACACTGTCTGATGGTCTCAGGGAATCGATAGCAGTTGAAAACGTCTTAGCTGTTACATGCAAATAGTTGAGAGAGAGAGAGGAGAGAGAGAGAGAGAGAGAGAGAGAGAGAGGAGAGAGAGAGAGAGAGAGAGAGAGAGGAGAGAGAGAGAGAGAGAGGAAGGAAGGAAGGCAAGGCAGGGCAAGGCAAGGCGAGGAAGAGAAAGATTATTCAAGGATAATAGAGTAAGACTTGTGGCTTTTACATCCAGTCCGCCCTTTCAGGGATACTCAAGGAAAAGATACTAAACAATGAAAGCTTACGCAGAACCAACAAACACAAAGAAATTATAAAGACGACGAGAAAAAGTCCAAAGTTGATGAAAAAAAGATGTAAAAAAAAAGAGAAAAACGAAAACACCGTAAACAATGATAATCAAAGATAAAGGGGGGAAACTATATCAGAGGGGAGATTACATAAAAACAAAAAATAATAAGAAGAGAAAAAAGTAGAAACTGTTAAAGTAGAAGAGAGAAGAGAGAGAGAAGAGGAGAGAGAAGAGAGAGGAAGAGAGAGAGAGAAAGCAGAAATTATTTAAAAAAAAATTCTCATTCATGATTTAAGAGAGGAGAGGGAGGAGGGGGGAGGGAGAAAAACATCAAGCGGGGAGCACAGGAATAAGAGAAATTTTTTTTCATCGTCCATCGGTGTAAGCAAGTTTTTTTTTTCAAGTTTTGTATCATTTTCGTAAATCCTGCATCTGTACCACTGCACTCGTTAGCGCTAAAGTCTAACGAAACGGACAGGATTAACGTGTGCGCAAGATGTTCTGCGTGCGTTCGCACACGGGGCCTCGGTTTAAAATCTCATCCGAAGGACTTTGGGGGAGAATGGAGTCGGCACTGATGTTAACTCCAGGAGAAAAATTTCCTCAACCGGAAGAGAGAGACAGAGAGAGACACACAGACAGACAGACAGACAGAAGACAGACATACAAAACAGAGACATAGAGAGAGACAGAGAGAGAGTTAGAGACAAAGAGTGAGTGAGACAAAGAGACAGAGACAAAAACAGAGACAGAGAGATCATAGATAGACAGACAGACAGAAAACAGACGCACAAACATATAGAGACAAAGAAAAATACAGCCAGACATACAGAAAATTAGAAGTAGAGACACAAACACTTTCCAGGCAAAATAAGAGTAAGAAAGACAGAGAGAAAACAAAGTTATAGACAGAGACAGACAGAAAGACTTTGCAGAACATAAGAATCAGCAAAAATGTTTATAAATATTCAAAGAAAATCTGTCTGGGCCAAATGTCATTGAGGAAAAAGTTCGTAAATCTTAAACTTGAAAAAAAAAAAAAAGCTGCTTTCGCTACCACCCTCTTATCACCAACCGCGCACGCGCGCATCATATCACTCACATACACACATACAAACACACTCACAAACACACACACAGACAAACACACTACCACGCACGCGCCGCAACAGCACACACAACACACATATACACACTCACACGCGCGCGCGCACGCGCGCACAGCATACACGCACGCACGCACGCACGACAACACACACATATATACCACAATACACACTCCCCTGGAGTTAACAACAGTGCTGACTCCACCCTCCCCAAAATCCTTCGATCAGACTATAAATCAAGGCATCGTGTGCGACGCACGCAGAACTCTTGTGCACTCGTTAATCCTGTTCCGCTTTTCGTAAGAGTAGGCTATTGTGTGCAGTAGGAACAAATGACAAATTTACAAAACTTTCATACGCACGTGACTAGATGTAAAAAAAAAATTTTTAAAAAAAACACAGGAGTGCTTATTCCATATCCTCGATAAAAAAAGAAAAAGAAATATTTAAATACAACACACACACACACACACGAATACACACACCTATGCACGCGGCGCACACAACACACACACACACACACGACACACACACACACACACACACACACACACACACCACACACACACGCACACGCACCACACACACACCACACACACAACACAACACACGCTTTTTCAAAAGGAAGTCTATTCTCACGATTTTTCGTTTTAGCAGGAAATTGCAATCTTTCCTAGCTGTGGCAACCCTCTTGTCTGTACTTCTCTGTGCTCTCCCTTGCAGACACATTCCATTCCCCATTGAGTCTAAACTGTGTGCATGCTTATTTGAAAGGAAAATACATCATAGCTACTTTTTTTCCCCGGAATGATAGAGATGCTGCAGAAAATCTCCTTACTTCATTGAAAAGTTCTCTGTGTGTTAACGCTTTTATTCATTTTTTAGCTAGCTTACACACCGGGCGCATACTCAAACACACACACACACACACACGCACGCGCACACACACACACACACACAACACACAACACACACACACACACACACACACACACACACACACACACACACACACAATCACAAACACAGCACAACACAAATGCACAACACATCACAACACAAACACATACTTATACACACATACTTATACACACATACACACACTTGCGCGTATGGGCACACACACACACACACACGCGAGCGCGAGCGCGCGCGCGCACACACACACACACACACACACACACACACACACATACACTTCTATACTAAAATAAGCAGCTTTTTATTCAACTCACTTTGTTGTTTTTACGTAAAAATGACAACAGTCTCTTCTGATTCTGTTTTTGCTGTCAGAACTGTTGCTGTCATTGTCATGTTTGGAGTGTGATGCTACCCACGGTAACACCTTAAGAATCGCCACATGACGTGAACAATGAGTCTATCATCACAATGAGGAATTGCCCTGCACTTAAGCCACAGTTTGAGGCTAAGCTTGTGCATTATATCATTTTTTTAAATACCACTTTATGTCACAGCAGATTTCTCTGCGTGAAATTCGGGCTGCTCTCCCCGGGGAGAGCGCGTCGCCACAAGTGCAGCGCCTACCCATTATTTTTTTTCTCCTTCAGGGATGGTGTCTAAACACGACACCTGTGTGCATGCTGGGTTTGTTTTGTTTTTTTTTAATTTTGTCATCCACTCCTACAGGCACACGATGGCCTGTTTAACGTGTGCGCAAGATGTTCTGCGTACGTTCGCACACGGGGCCTCGGTTTATAGTCTCATCCAATTGACTGACATTCAGTTCGATTTTTTCGTCAAACTGGGAACAAAGGGCAAGGCTGGGTACGAACCCAGAAACTCACGGTTTACATAATTTATTGGCAGGCGAACGTCTTAACCATCCTGCCATATCATACCGTATACATTCTTTTTTTGTGTGTGTTCTTTTATTCTTTATTTCTTTTATTTCAAGGATAATGAAATAAGCACTCATACGCTTTTTTACATCTAGTCCCCGTGTGTGTATGCAATTTTGTCAATTTTATCATCTGTTTCCGCTAACGCACTCTGGCCTAATCTTTCGAAAAGTGGAACAGGATTTAACGTGTGCGCAAGATGTTCTGCGTGCGTTCGCACACGGGGCTTCGGTTTATAGTCTCATCCATGGACTTTAAAGGGGGTGTAGAGTCGGCACTAATGTTAACTGCAGAGAAAAAAAACCCTCTTGCACTAGAATAGAACCCGGCGGGTTAGCAGATCATGAGCCCATCACTCTAACCGCCAGGCTATCTCATTCGGCGTGTATATATGTTTGCAGGTAGATGCATTCAAACCTGCTTGTGTTTGTTTGGGTGAATGTGTCTGTGTTAGTATGAATCTGAATGAACTGTGAAGAAGATGCGAGATAAATAAGGATAGAATTCATAAATATGTAAGATGTTTAAGGAGCTGTGCGTTATGGTAAATGAGAAGGGTTACTTTTTGTCGTGTTGTGAAGTTGAGAGACAGTTTCTATATATGTAAATGGGCAGAAATGGCTGTGCACAGTGCGCAAATCCAACATCACTCTGTCCAGAGTGCTAAATTTAGCATGCCCCTTACCTAGTCCAAGTGTGGTCAGTTCCTGCTATAATTAGCACCCGCCGGCCCCATCTGGGCTGGGCTGGGACAGAATGAAATAATTAGCCTCTGAGAGAAGCTGAAAGTGGGGGAAACTGACTGCTGTGTGTATCTTGAATCTTGTAGTTTTTAAGTACAATGTCATAAGAGCAGCCATGCTCCATCTTCAGAAGATTTGTGTACTTGAATGGATAATGCAAGTTACTATGCAGAAGCTTGTCACTAATAAGAAACATGTTTATGATTTTTTTAAACATAACATATTAATGTTGGCTTTGTCGCTTTACTTATATGAAGAAAAGACCTGAAAATATATTATAAAGTAGGCCACATTTTTTATAGCCACATTTTTGCCTAAGACTTTTTTCTTCTCTTTTCTTTTATTCTTTTATATCGAGGATAATGGGGTAAGCACTCATGTGCTTTTTTTCATCCAGTCCCCCTGTGTATGCAGTTGTGTAAATATTGTCATCTGTTCCCACCGGCACACAATGGCCTACTCTTACGAAAAGCGGAACATGATTTAACATGTGCGCAAGATGTTCTGCGTGCGTTGGCACAGACCAGCGTTGACTAGCCATGAATATCCTACAGGGAACAATACAAGGGGAGACGAAGGTAACGAAAAGGCAAACAGAGAAAACGATGGAAAGACAAAATCAGAGTGGACAAACCGTGAGGTTCCGACTTTCTGAAAGCTGAAAACCGCGAAGAATGGAGGATGCTGGTTGCAAAACGATCAGTGATGCCCCAACGGTTTACTAGACTACGAGATAGGTGAAAGTGGATGAAGTATTTATCTTTACCTCCTGTGCTAATATTTTTTTCAACCTGCATATTCTTTCATCGTTTTAGCTAAAGCTTTGCATATACTATTTCCCGGAGGTATGCATTTGTCTGTTAAAAATGGTGTGCCTTTTCTTTAACAGCCCCCCACCACCACCCCCCCCAACCCCCTGTTTCTCTTGCTGCGATGATAATCCCTTTGGCTGGGGAATAAGACTGACATAGGGGATTTGGGTAGATTATGCATAGCTTTTTACGGTTAAAAAAAAAACCCGAAATGATCTACTGTCTGAATCATTCCAGGAGAGTGATGTCAAAGTCAAAAAGAACAAATAAAGATGGTAAAAAGAGCAAGGCCAGACAAATAATTATCGCTGCTGAATACACTGCAGTATAACCGATGTGTGTACCCGTATCTTTGTGTGTGCGTTATTGATGTTTCCGTCGTAGATTATAAATCTGTTTACATTTAGTTGTGTGTGTGTGTGTGTGTGTGTGTGTGTGTGTGTGTGTTGTGTGTGTGTGTGTGTGTGTGTGTGTGTGTGTGTGTGTGTGTGTGTGTGTGTGTGTGTGACACAGAGAGAGAGAGGGGGAGAGATTTTGATTTATTCTTTTTTTTATTCTTTTATATCGAGGATAATGGAATAAACACTCTGTGCTTTTTTACATCCGTTCCCGTGTGTATGCAGTTGTGTAAATATTGTCATCTGTTCCCACCGGCACACAATGGCCTACTCTTATGAAAGGCGGAACAGGATTTAACGTGTGCGCAAGATGTTATGCGTTCGTTCGCACACGGGGCCTCGGTTTAGTCTCATCCGAAAGACTTTTGGGGAGAGTGGAGTCAGCACTCATATTAACTGTTATATTGAGAGACAGACAGACAGACAGACAGACAGACAGACGAGCGACAGACAGACAGACAGAGAGACAGACAGACAGACAGACAAGAGAGCAATACCCAGTGTGAACAGTTCCCTTGCCAGTGTACAAATCAGACGTCTCAGTTCGTTCAAGCCCTGCTCTATGGGATCAACTGGGAATCGATAAAAGTCATTTCCGGACTCACACACACACACACACACACACACACACACGCACGCACACAGCACACGCACACACACACACGCACACACACACACACAGACTAACGCACACGCACGCATGCCACGCACGCACGCACACATACACACACAAACACACACACACACACACACACACACACACACACACGCACGCACGCACGCACGCACACAGGCACAAAATAATACACACACGCACATGAGCATTATACACACACGCGCATAAGCGTGTGCACACGCTCACGCACGCACACACACACACATACGCACGCACGCACACAAGAAACATTCTCTCTCCTCTCTCTCTCTCTCTCTCTCTCTCTCTCTCTCTCTCTCTCTCTCTCTCTCTCTCTCCTCTCTCTCTCTCTCTCTCTCTCCTCTCTCTCTCTCTCTCTCTCTGTTACATTTTATTATTGTGTTTTTTGAAATGTTACTGGATTGTTTTATTTTGTCTCCATTTCCATGTCCCCACGCGCGAGGGCTCAAAGCCTTTCACATTAAATCCTAATTTACACTTGTATTCAAAATAGCAGTCTCTCTTTCTCTCAAGTTGTTTCTCTCTCTCTCTCTCCTCTCTCTCTCCTCTCTCTCTCTCTCTCTCTCCTCTCTCTCCTCTCTCTCTCTCTCTCTCTCCTCTCTCTCTCTCTCTCTCTCTCTCTCTCTCTCTCTCCTCTCTCTGTCTCTCTCTGTCTCTGTCTCTGTCTCTGTCCATCTGTCGATGTACCCGTCTTTCTCCTCTATCTCCCTCTCTGATTCTCTGTCTTACTTTATTTCTTTGTCTCTGTTTATCCGTTCAATTTCTTTTAACGTCTTTTCACAAATTGTTATATTAGACGGAAATGAGGGAGAGAGAGACAGAGACAGAGACAGAGAATGACAGAGGGGGAAGGGTGTGTGAATGTCGGGGGAGGATGGGTAGTTGGTAATGTATGGAAGAAGGAATTTTAGGGATCAATAGGCCTACATGTGGATTGATAAAAAAAAAACTAACGTGAGAAGGATACTGTTTATCCGTCTGTCTGTCTCTGTCTGTCTGTCTCATTCTCTCTGTGTAACTCTCGTATTTCCGTCTGTCTCCGACTATGTCTCTCTCTCTATCTCTCTTGCTTTGTCTACCTGTCTGTCTGTCTTTGTCTGTCTGTCTTGTCTTCTCTGTCTGTCTCTGTCTGTCTCTGTCTGTCTATCTGTCTCTGTCTATCTCTGTCTTCTGTCTCCATTCTCTTCCTCTCTCTCTCTCTCTCTGTCTCTGCCCTCCTCTCTCTGTCTCTGTCTCTCTCTCTCTCTCTGTCTCTCTCTCTTCTCTCTCTCTCTCTCTCTCTCTCTCTCTCTCTCTCTCTCTCTCTCCTCTCTCTCTCTCTCTCTCTCTCTCTCTCTCTCTCTCTGTCCGTCTTTCTGTCCGTCTGTCTGTCTGTTCTGTCTGTCCTGTCTGTCGTCAGTCTGTCTAGACAAGACGAGCTGGTTGTTACCATACCGTTGCTTCTTGATGACTTGAGTTACC
>CM060330.1:50961932-50964432 GCA_030674155.1 Stramonita haemastoma
GGTGGTAAAGAAGGGTGTTCTGGTTTAGACATGTTTTTGATAGTTCAGATTTTTTATACGTTTATTGTTTTCTTTGAAAATCCCCCAAACATTGCTTTTTTAATGAGGCAAAAACTCCTTTTCAAATGCATATTTTACAAAACTGTCACTCTCTGTTGACCTTAGCATACACATATAAACCAAAGCAAAATCAAATCAATAAATCATTATCTAGCTGGTTCTACTCATCTAATATAAAAGAATATCTGCCTCTTATTAAAGTCAGTTACTGTGAATCTTCTTTCAAGACAGATTTTTATATCTCACATCAGATATAAAAAGTTCTGCCTTAAAAATAAATCTACTCTGAATTTCCAAGGTTACTTTGCATAATACATGAAATAGAAATGTCCTGCCTTTTAGTAAACCTGGTCACTCTACACCCAGGAGGTATGGTAGCGGGTTGTGCCTACCTAAAAACCATGGGAGGCTGTACAATCAGAAGAGAGAGAAAGTAAAGGGTTTGTGCCTTCTCAAAAACCATGGGAACCTGTACAATCAGAAGACAGAGAAAATAAAGGGTTTGTGTCTTCTCAAAAACCATGGGTGGCTGTACACCCAGGAGATAGGGTAATGGGTATGTGCCTTTCTCAAAAACCATGGGTGGCTGTACTCCCAGGAGGTACAGAGCGTAAAATCAGAGGCGATGTACGGCCAAGGTTAAAACCCAAAACACCCTCAAACAAGCAAGCAATACGCCCTACCTCTACCAATCTCTGCTAGACAATGGGATCAACCCATAAATCAATGACAGGTTATTTCCGGACTGACCAGTGCACATGACACCCTCCCCCTGCCCCCCCCCCCCCCCCTCCTTCTCCCATCTATCTGTTCATCAATTCGAGATAACTGCAAGACCAGGCCTTTCTATGCTGGCTGAGTAACCACTGCTTGATTTTGTTCAGGATAGGCCTGTTTCTTATTGTTTGCCACAACTGCTGTACCACTCTGATAACTATGCATGAATGTCTATCTTCTGAGATGCTATAATGATGATGTAGGTGGTTTCTTTTTTGTATGTTTGTTCGAGAAGAGTACATGCGGTTGAGATGAGGCGCTTCCAGAGACTCCTTAGCATCTCCTACGGAGACCTCATACGAAAAGAAGACGTGCATAACAGAATCCAGCAAACCATTGGTCCCTACGAAAACCTTCTATCAATCGTAAAAAAGCGTACACTCAAATGGTACAGGCATGTCACAAGATCAAAAGGAATGGCAAAAACAATACTGCAAGGCACTGTCCAAGGAGGAAGAAAGAGAGGCAGACCAAGGAAGAGATGGGAGGACAACATAAGCAAATGGACAGGCCTAGAACTCAACAAAATTTGAGAAAGGCAGAACAGAGAGAGGAATGGAGGGAACTGGTTGTCAAGTCTTCAGGGGTGCCCCCCACGGTCGCTAGACTAAGGGATAGATAGATGGATGGATGGATGGATGGATGATGGATGGATGGATGGATTGGATGGTGATGGTGGATGGTGGATAGATAGATAGATAGATAGATAGATAGATAGATAGATAGATAGATAGATAGATAGATAGATAGATAGATAGATAGATAGATAGATAGATAGATGGCGTATTTTGGTATGTTTGTTGTTTCTTATTTCTTTTGTTTTATGTCCGATGTTGCGCCTGTCTCTGACCAGAGTTTTGTCAAATAAAAAATAATAGTGTGTAAAAGGATGAAATGTGCGCGCTGTAGACAGCTTGTATTTTGATTCTAGATGATTATATCCATTAAAATGTGCAAACTATCATCTTCTTTTTCGCGGGGGACTCACACGCACGCATGCGCACCTACACACACACACCCCCCCCCCCCCCCACACACAAACACACACACACACACACACACACACACACACACACACACACACACACACACACACACAAAATCTCTGTCTCGGGTAAAGTCCTTGATGGTTATGGAGATCCCCTATCGCTACTCTCAGTGACTGGGCTCATTACTGCGCGGGCTTATCTTTGTTACATAAGTCTGAGGCATATGGATCGGCATGTTACAGCACTGTCTTTGACTTTGCTCGTTCCTCATTCAAAGGTTATGCAAAACTCTCGCAGTTTTTGCGTTAATTAACATAACGTTCATTAGTTAAGGTGAGTTGTTTTTAAAACGTTTTCCTCAAATGAAACTCGTTTTATTGTGTGCATGACTAGTGGCGATGGATATTTGATAAACCAATCCAATCCAATCCAATCCAAATGATGTTGCTTAGAGCCCCGCCGACCGCACAGGCCATATCGGGGCTATCACCTCGTAACATTTTAAAACTCGTATTAAAAGTGTGCAACTATAAACAGTTTAAAACGGGGTATAAAACCAACTTGACTGTCCTTGCTTGTATCTACGCCCTGGTCAACCATAAGGGCCAGCCCAGGACGGCCACCGCGTCGTGGGAAAACCCATTTGATAAACCATTGGGTAGATGTTAGCTAAG
>CM060330.1:50969432-50974432 GCA_030674155.1 Stramonita haemastoma
TATTGTCTTGTTCAATTATAGACAATGGCTTTGTAGTGCCCGTTGGCTTTTATACACGATCGGTAATGCATTCAAGGTGATTCCGATATGAATGAATGATACAAGAAAGCACTTCTAAACATAGATGTTTCATTAGGCGCATTCACGTGCTGTTAATGGCATGTGGCAGGAGAGAAACTATGTGCAGTTGCACTCTGTAGAGGTTAGGAAAGAATGATATAAACATAACTATCATGTGTAAGTCCCATTTTATTATTTTGTTTATCCCCGAAGTCGGAGAATGACTAATTGAGTAAACATCTGCTAGTCTCTGAAGACAATGGAGTTGCGCTCTAGGCTCCAGAGCACAAAGCCTGGGTAAGTAAGGACGGAGGGCTAAGTGTTACCCATGCAGCAGACCCCTCCCCTCTCTATGTCTCTGGAATGATCCATTGGAAAGGCAATCGCCTATATGCACATTTCCAGTGCTGTCACAAGTGCTGCCAGAACGTTGCCATATAGAGCCCCGACCCCCCCCCCCCCCCCCCCCCCCCCCCCCCCCCCCCCCCCCCCCGGCAACTTTAATTGAATGATGGATTAAAAATGGTCGGATACGCATAAATCTCAAATACACCATTACACCATCGGTGAACCTCGGAGCTCTGTCCAAAGAACAAAACAAAGCATTTTTTACGATGTGTTTTGGTTGACAGTTTGTGTGTTGTGGGTGGTAGTGTTTTGTTTTTTTTTGCGGGGGGGGGTTACTGCTTTACAATATGTGCCCGTCCTCTCCTGCTATTCTCACACTGCTTATTTTAATTTCTTCACCCCAGTCATACCCAAATTTGTTGTTTCACGTCTTCAGTGCCAACGTTCCACAGAGAGCCTATAATTGTCAGGCCACCATGAGATCACCGGTAGTAAGTGCCTTGTCCTGCTGCTAGGGCACTTTGGTGGTGTTCGACGATGCCTCTTCTGATCGAACCTACACAGGAAAAAACCTTCTAAAGCTCCTACTGACGGTAGTAATAGCTCAGTTGCAGAGCCAGACTAAGTGAGATTGCCACCCTAGGTTCTAATTGCCACAGCGTTCCTCTAACATTCTTACCCAGTGAACTTCAAGGTGTAACGTCTTTGATACAAATTCGCCCCAGGTACAGAAGTGCATGCCAAAATCCACACTAGGGTCACCATAAGACAAAAGCAGTCAGGGCCACCAGATCAGGGACGTATTTCATGTCTTACATGATGATCAAAGCTAGGCCTAATGATGATAATGAATAGATACTGTTGTGGAACTACGTGTGCTTTATTACTACTTGGCAGAACTATGCTCTATGCTTCCTAACATAACACATCCGAGTGTCAACCGGGACTCAAAACACAAGTAGTGTTGGTCAGGTAATTTAAACAACGCTCTTAACCATGCATTGGTAATGCGATTGAAGTTTGAATATGTGTTCACAGTCTTTCTGGAATTGTCAATAATTATTGTCTTTCAAACGACCTCCTACCAAACCCATATTGTTTAGGAGCAGACAGGATTCTGGAAAGTTCTTATGACTCTTCTGGGATTCAAACCTGCGATCTTCCTGTATATAACTCAGGACAGTAATCACTGCGCCTTGTAGGCCAATCCGTCCGACACAAGTGTCCCCAACACTAATGTATTCAAAGAAAGAACAACTAACGTGTAGAAATTTGCAGTTACAAAGGAAACAGCAGCAGCAGCAGCGGTAAGAATAGCGCCATCATAAACAGACAGGACTATTAGGTGCAAAGAACAAAACAAACAAAAATCACGCTTGTCTTCTTCACAAGGTCTAACAGACATCATGATACAAATAACGTTCTTTGGAGACTAGGCATGTTGTGCAGCCTGCTTCTTGATTATAGACCAACATGATATAGACCACTAAGATAATCACTGGTCAATAAATCAATCTTAGGAGACAGCCATTTCAAGCGTCAAAAACTTTACAAAACGTTATGGCAGACAAAGCTAAACGTACATTCCCCAGCTTGCAACATCTCAGACATGCAATCTCAGAAAGTTGGGATACTTGTGATGATTTGTGCTGATCCTTGACAGCCAGTTAAACTGCCGCAGCAAAACTAATACACAAAAGAGTTATGAGAAAAAGATGGGAGGTAGAGAAATACGATAAAGGCTGAAGTCACCTGACAATTGTTAGGCACACTTGGACAGAACCGTAAAAAGAAGTTCTCTTCTTAAGATTGACTTATGAGCATGGAGATATAATGTTGCTTTATTGATTTTGTTGATACTGTCATAAAAGAATATCTGAGCCAAAAATGTACGTAATCATGGGGCACAAAATCGAGAGAGAAAGAGACAGAGACAGACAGACAGAGACACAGAGACAGAGAGACAGACAGAAAGGGACAGAGAGATGCAGAGAAAACTTGTGCGTGCGAGTGTGTCTGTAGGAGATATTTTCCATACATGTATATGTGTTTGAATGTATTATACGTAATATATATAATATATATACATAGTATTATATACATATACATGTATATATATATATATATATATATATGTGTGTGTTAGTTGTGTGTGTGTGTGTGTGTGTGTGTGTGTGTGTGTGGTGTGTGTGTTGTGTGTGTGTGTTACGGTCTCTGAGTATATAATTATTCCTGGGTGCAGACATACATCTATAGCATATATCTTGATAAAATGTGCATGCAAAAAGCATTCTACTTTTGCTCCCCTTTTCCAGATTTTAATGCACAAGTCTCATTATATTTAAGGATAAACTGATGAAGATCTCTAATGAAAGCATCTTTGAATTACATTTTCAATCTCTGAAGGTTTTCATTGGCTTGATACCAAGAATGTATATAGATCTACTATTGTCAGTTTCACAGATACGACAACCAAGCGATGCATCTTCTGTTGCCCAACACTATAAATCCTTATAGCACTGGCACTTGTTCAGTTACTGCACTCTCAGATGGATGCCAATACAAGTATCCAGTGTAACTGAACTTTTGTAACAGCCCATCTTACAAATCCCTCACCCAATGCAGTGTAGCATTCATCGTGTGCCTGCTACGGACAGGCGTCGAATTCGCGCGTGTCCCTTGGTGATCATTCCAAATGGCTCTCTGTTATGTCATATCCGCATATTTTGTTACATAGCATATTGCAGACAAACAACTTATCCCAAACAAATAACCTATCTAGTGAATGACCATACCGTGTCCTTAATGCAAACTGTAATGATATGACCCATGAAGAATTACAGTTGTTTCTGGAAATGAAAATTCCGTTACCTTTTCCATGTTTTACTAAAATTTCCAGAAGATGCTGATGCTATCTACGCTGGTAGCCCTCCCCTCCCCTCTCCCCAGGCATCCTGAGGAAGGAATATTCAGTGGACCCGTTATTTGGTAATGGTATATCTCACAGGTCCGCTGCTCAATAGGAAGTAGCTCCTATAGCATGCCTGCTACAGACAGTGGCCAAATGTGCAGCAGACCCCTTGGTGTTACTTCCAATTACCTCTCTCACCATGTCGCAACGCGTCTTTGTCATGTAACTCATGCCCACAGACGAGCAAGTATCGTGTGAATGGAAACATAAAGTTCAATATACATATTTCTGTCTGAAGCCCTTTGAAGAACCCCAGTTGATTGTCAGGCATTAAAAACTGTGTTTCCTTTTTCAGATTTCTCCTTTTCTTCTGTAACGTTTACCGTGATTATACCACAAGTGATGATTCATTCATCATATTTCTTTTCAAATGAGTGTGGTGTAAAACTTCTTTTTCCATAGCTTTTGTTCACAAAAAGGGTGATGTTTTCATTGTAGACTTTTAGTGTATGTTTCATTGATCACATGAAGAGAGGGAGACGAGCTTGTTTTCAGGGTTTGGTTTGTTTTTCTAATTCTGTCTTCCAAGCGGTTCTCTCACAACGTGATGAATTTCCTGGGTTAAACATTAGTGTTGGCAAGAGCGTTTACAGCGGAGTTGCTTTTAATTCGTTGTTTTTATCTGTATATATTTGCACAATGTAAATCTGATATTAAGTAAACAAATCTAGGTGATGGGTTTTTCTTTTGCTTCTTCGAATTCATTCTTTATTGCGGGTTTTTTTTCTTGCATTTTCCTTTCTCTCCTTCTTCTTCATGTTCTTCTTCTTTTTGTTCTTGTTCTTCCTTTTCACATTTTTTTCTTCTTCTTTGCTTTTTTTCTTCTTCTTTGAACTCTTATTTGATTTCTGATTTTCTTTGCGTTCTTCTTTGCATTCTTTTTTTCTTTTTTTCCTACCCTTTCCATTCTTCTTTCTTTTTCCCACTGTTTTTTTATTATTCTTCTTCGCATTCTTCGTCTTTTTCTTCGTCTTTTTCTTCTTTTCTACATTCTTCTTAATAGTATTTTTCTTCAACAACTTATACTATCAATTTTCTTCTAATTTGTCTTCGTCCTCTCCTACTTCTAAAGCAAATAAACATTTTTTTCTCTGGCCATATTTTTCTTAAGACATCTATTTTTTCCAGTGTGAATATCACTTCCTAAAGGCATCTGTTCTCACACCTTTTTTCGTCTCTTCGCGCCCCCCCCCCCCCCCCCCCCCCCCCCCCCCATAAATAGAGATTTAACTGCTGTGCAGTGATTTATTCAACATTTTTGTCTATTTTTCTGCCTGGGCAATTGGGGTGTAGGAGTTTCCCTCAAAATAGAGATGTCTGGTTAACTCGATTTGTATTGATTTTTCTCAACATTTTTTGTTGAAACAGGGGGCATTTTGGTTGTTATTTTTTACATGCTAAAATGCACTTTTGTGGAATTGAACGCGAGTTAGTGTGGGGGGGAGGGGGAGTGTGCGTGTGTGTTTGTATTTGTGTGCCGCCTGTTTGCATGTGTGTGTGTGTGTAAGTGTGTGTGTGTGTGCGTGCGTGCGCGTGCGCGTTTGTGTTTGTGTGTGTGTGTGTGTGTGTGTGTGTGTGTGTGTGTGTGTGTGTGTGTGTGTGTGTGTGTGTGTGTGTGTGT
>CM060330.1:50981932-50994432 GCA_030674155.1 Stramonita haemastoma
ATCTTTCCATATTGAGTTTTTCCACTCAATGCCAGTTCACTCCCTAATATTAAGCTACCAGATGTCACTATTAATATTCGAGCCTGAAACTTCAGGAATTCATAGAATGGGAATCAAACTCTTTATTCCCTTTGCTGGAGTGTCTGTCAACAGGAATTACTTACACACACACACACACACACACACACACACACACACACACACACACACACACACACACACACACACACACACACACACACACACACACACACACACACACACGCGCGCGCGCGCGCGCGCGCGCGCGCGCGCTCAGAGAGAGAGAGAGAAAGAGAGAGACAGAGAGACAGGGAGACAGGGAGACAGACAGAAACAGAGAGAGAGACAAAGACAGAGACAGAGAGATAGACAGAGACACGGACAGAGACAGACAGACAACCATCCAGATAAACACAGCCCAACAGACAGAAATAGTGAGAGAGAAACCGAAACAGAGACAGGGAGATTGCTTTAACAACGCAGATTAGCAGACCTGACATGCTGTTAAACAGCATTTAATCTCAACACTAGCCCCATTGGACAAACAGAAATAACAAATATAAAAAATAAATAACACCTAATCCTGATCAATCAAAGCATCTGATTAGGAGGTAAATAAAGCAAACATTAGAAATAATCCTATGATGCACGGATGATCGACCTTCTTTTCTTCTTAAAGCATTCAGGCATTAGGTTAGCAGTGGATTTTGGCTGGGGGCTCTGTCAGAATGAAAAAAATGAATCCCAGCTTTCTGGAATTTTCTGTGCCAGAAATCCCTCTTTTCTATCCATCTCTTGTTTCTTCTAATGTTAATTTTTTCCAGTAACCTTCTTGTCTAGTTGTCCGCCTTTTTGCTCATTCTCTGCCTTAGTTTCCGGAAAGACTCAAATGATTAACTATAGCTGTCTCCCATGTTATTCATTATCCTCGTTTATCAAATGATAAAATAAAAAGGAATGAAAAGCACAAAAGATGGATGTACTGGGCCTTACTTTTCAGGCGCTTATAAGGTAGTGCATGTGTTGTTCTATATATATAGACAATAGTTGTTTTTGTTAACAAAAATGAAAAAAAAGAAATTGAGTTCAACAGAAAGCTTGGGTTCAAATCTCAAGTGCTTTGTAAACTGCCGGATTTTTGTTTTTTCTGTCAATAAAAGACAAGCAATAATAAAATATGTCTAGCCTGAAATTTCTGTCTATTGCAGTGCTGTTTGGGTGTTTGACAGGGATAGTATAAACATTGTTGTCCTCTCAATTCTTTCTCTTTCTGTCTCTCTGTCTCGTCTGTCTTTGTCTCTGTCTGTTTGTCTGTCTGTCTGATGTCTGTCTGTCCTGTCTGTCTGTCTGTCTGTTGTCTGTCTGTCTGTCTGTCTCTGCTCTTCTCTTTTCTCGTTCTGTCTCTTCTTCTTCTCTCTTCTTCTCTTCTCTCTTCTCTCTTCTCTCTCTCTCTCTCTCTCTCTCTTCCCTCCCTCCCTCCCTCCCTCCCTCCTCTCTCTCTCTCTCTCTCTCTCTCTCTCTCTCTCTCTCTCTCTCTCTCTCTCTCTCTCTCTCTCTCTCTTTCTTTCTTTCTTTCTTATTACGCCCTCTCCTCCACCACTGTACAACACAACCACTTTACGGCGTGCGTGCGCGCGCACGGAATCACACGCATACACAACACATGCACGCAACGCACACTCCAAACGTATATCTCTTTCCTTTTGTTTGTTTTTTTCTTTTCCCATGTATCATTTTTTTGCTTTACTTTTGATAAGGCTTTTTTCTGCTAAATCTTTTTCGTTTATTTCTAAATTAGGTGGTGTATTTCTGTCTCGTTGTTTTATCTTTTGTTTATATCTGAGACTGTTTTTGTAGTCTGTTGCTGTATTTACTTACATTCATTGAAAACATGTTCCCTATATTTAGATTATTTTGGGGAAGCTAAAACCACAAGTTGTTATGACTGTTTAACTTCAGCCCCTTAAGGTCCATGAAGTCGAAGGTTTTTGCGGGTTTAAAAACGGCCCGCATACGCAAAATTTTGCATTGTGAACCTCAGATGTTCCTGTGGGGAAGGAAAACAATATTGTTTTTCTTCTTGTTCTTCGTATAGCTTTTTGTGTGTGTTTGTTTTGATCTCATCACATTGCGACAATGACATTTTGTTAACCTCCGCTAACCGAATTTCCTCGTTGCGGAGAAGAAGAAACAAAGGATACAACACAAAGAGAAATTGGAAACAAAGCAGGAAAGCATGACACATGGAAACACATTATTGTCTCTCACTGAGATGTGTTTCAGCTTTTTCCTATTCCATACTCATCTTTTCTTTTTAAATTAGCAGAGACTTATTGGCTGCAAATTAAGCAGTTTTATTTTATGTTTGTTTAGGGTTTTTTTGCAATTCATCAGTTTGTCATTTTTCTATAGTTTTCCTCCCATTCCTTGCTAGTTTTTTTCTCCATTTTTTGTGTCTGATTGGAAAGGAATGTACAAAAACTCTAACCGTTATTTGTTCTCGAAAAAAAGAAACAGTATGCAGTTACACTAGGTCCTAGACATGGCCATGTCTCTTTTCAGTTGACAAATATGTGTGTTGAATTATCACCATTGTCGATGTTTCTATGCAGCAATAACACTAGAATCATACACAACATTTTTTGTTAGATGCTGCCCGTGTTTTGGGTGGTTTTGTTTTGCCAGATCATCCGTTTTAACATTAAATTGGAATGTCAAAGACCTTGAAGATCATTTTCAGAGACCAATAGCAGTGCTGATGAGAATATATCCTCCGTGGGCCCGGTTGCTCTGGTCTCATGGTGACCTAGATCGGGTTCCCATAACGAGCTGATGCATATGGTAAGTTGCTCCTTTTGTGGTTGTTTGCGCTCGTTACAAAATGACACAACTTGAATCTTTTCGTCGTTGATTTTGGCCTGTGGCAGCTGATCTGCTCTGAGGTCAAGGGCGATTGTTCGGTAGGTCACCACATAATAGCTTCTGTGCCCGTGGTGAGTTTGTGTCAAAGCCCTTGGGGTTGGAGGTTCGAGGGGGGCGATCGTTGGAGGGACATTGTGGTGGTCGCCACCTCGGGTGGCGTGTCTGGCTCCGCGACTGAGCTAATACTGTCGTTAGTAAGGGGCTTAGTAGGTGGTGTCCTGAGTATGTTAGCTCAGAACAGGCACCACTGAAACCACCAAAGTGACCCAGCAGAAGTGCAGGGCCCCTCTGGCTGGTGGCCCCGCGACGGCCTAATATCGATGAGCTCCCTGTGCACTTCCGACCCTGGGATGAGACATGACAAACCTGGGCATGGCTGTGGCGGGAAAATTGAAGCAAGCGGCGTGGGAACGGTGGGGACAGGGGCGCCACGGAAGATGAGGCAGCAAAAAAAAAAAAGATAATATCATATCCTGTAGGACATGACTAAGAAAATAAAGATTGTATGTACTGAAATGATAAGAAACACTTTTGTTTCTTTACTTCTGTTTTTGATTTTAGGGTTTTTATCATTTCCGTGCTTACGCTACATCAATCTTCGATAATCCACTTTAAAATGGACAACAAATGGGAACGAAACCAACAATTACCAGGCATGTGTTGTTTTCATACATATATTTATTTTGTTTTTGTTTATTTTCATGATAAAAATGATAATTATAAAAGGAATAAGCAGAGAAATACTATGGCTATCAATTGTTGCTGGTTTTTTTTTCACACATAGCTCTATGAGTCTAAATACGCTAAACTTAATATAGCAATCCATAATTCCCCCAGACTTGGAGCATTTTTTTCTGGTCTTTTCTTCCCGTGTCTACTTAATTTTGTTTACAAAATTACAGACTATTTCAAGTTCTTGTGTTTCATCATGGCTTGGCTTCGCGAACAAGATTTAGGGCTATCCACGTCTGTGCAGCTCGCTGGTGCGTCAGTCCATGCTGACAACAACCGCGCAGCGGCTGCAGGGAAGTTGATTTGGTTGATCAGTACCTTTGTTATGTCTATATTATACTATCTTTTCTTCTGGTGGATTCCATGGATATTGTGTCTTTATTTTTTAAACAGTTTTTCTGTCTTTCTTTTTCCCCCTCTACCTTTTGCTGTCTGTGTTTCTTAAAAAGAATTTTCCTCAAGGTCAATGTTGGTGAAACATTCTCTATATGGTTTTTGTTGTCTTCACCGTAATTATACACTGTCCACTAACTCTGTGTGTGTGTGTGTTGGTGTGTGTGTGGTGTGGTGTGTGTGTGCGTGTGTGCGTGTGTGCGTGTGTGTGTATGTGTGGGTTTGGTGTGTGTGATGTGTGTGTTGTGTGGTGAGTGTGTTTGTGTGTGGTGTTTGTGTGTGTGTGTGTGTGTGTGTGTGTGTGTGTGTGTGTGTGTGTGTGTGTGTGTGTGTTTGTGTCTGTTTGTGTGTAAACGTTTATTTACGGCATGGACAGTTTTCTACCTGTTGTTTTTGTTGTTTACTTTTGTTTCCTTCTGCCCTTTTTCCTACATGTTGTTTTTCTATCTTTGTTTTGTTGTTTGTTTTAGCTTTTTATATCTGTACTTCTCTCGCATGCGGTTTTCCAAAGTTACGGCTTTTTTGTTCTTTTCTTTGTTCGTTTGCTATTTTCTTTTGAAGCTTCTCTCACGTTCTTTTGATTTTGTAAACTTTTCGTATGTGTTATTTTTGTTTGTTTGTTTTCATTTATTTTTAGCTTTTTTTTGGGGGGGGGGGGGAGGGGGGAAGAGAGGCTACTGAAACGCTATAGACAAGTGGGGTTTCTTCGACACGATATAAATCAGCATCGACTGAATGCTATTTTTTTGTCTTTGCCCCTTCTTTTTTTAACAACTTTTGGAAAGGGGGGCGGGGGGGGGGGGGGTAGATAAGTTATGGATAAACAATTGGAACCTCCAGCTTCCTTGTTAGTTTTTGTTTTCCTTTTTTTGTCTTTTTTGGTTTCTTTATTCCCTTTTGATTCTTACATTTCATTCCCTTAGCTTTTGCTTTCTTTTTCCGTCAAGAACGTTGTTCTATAAGGTTTGGCAGCTATCTGCTTTTAAACAAAATTGGTAGAGACAGGGTCAAAGCCATGTCCTAGAGCGGGAGATATAGGGGATAGACGGATGTGGGTTATCTTTAGTTTATCTCTGGAAGAGGGCACTTGACTAGACGCGTATGGAGTAACATTTTTCTTGTACCTAAGGCTGTCGATGGCTGGAGCTTTACCCCTTTGTGTCATACATCACGGGACAACTTCAGGAAATGTGCAGATAGGTGATAGGTGAGAGGGCGGTATACAAGGACAGAGATAAACTGCTCTATCTCTTATTGTAGGTTGGGTTGTATTGATTTTCTTTACAAGAAGTCGTCAGCAGGAATCGTTCATACCTGCAGGGAATATTTACAGCAGTAACAATAAATAAATGTTTAACTAACTGCATTAGTAAATGCATCGACCAGGCACCAGGTGAATTTAGGCAAGATAATTATCAGTTTTCAAACCTCACTGCCAACGTATATGAATGACTGGATCTTAAACATTGGAAGGAAATAAAAGAAGAGGGGGAGGGGACTAGTCAATCAGACCATTTTTCACTATCTTGTTATTAGTTGGGTATTTGTTTATAATGGTGCGATTCTTTTTTATGATATGATTTAATATGAAAAGGCATGTATTGCTCGGAATAGATCAAGAAATTCATAAAATTTTGATAGAAGCAGGGTTTGGCTATGTTTGGGAAAGACACTCTTTTGTAAATGAATGTAGCTTATGTCGTAATATCATGAAGGCTTTAAAAAATAACTTTGTAAAGTCATGGTCAGAAGAGATGCAAAGAAGTAATAAAGGCATATTTTATTGCAATTACTAAAAAGTGTTTTGAAAATGAAATATAATTTGTGAGTTGCCATATAACAGTATGATTTCATTATTAAGATTCAGGTGTATTAATCATTCAATGCCATTAAAACAGGACCAGTGATCGGCATTCAGCGCGAATATCGTCTTTGCAATCAATGCAACATGAAAAGGATAGGCGATGAGTTACATTTTATAATGGAATGTCTAACACTTCCTGCGCTTCGGAAGAATGTTCTACCTCAGGAATATAATAATGTATCCAAGATCCATGCACTCATGTTCTATTTTTCCCCGTGGGGATGCCGGGAGCTTGCCAGTATAAATAGCTTCCCACTTTCTGGAAATTCTGTGCACGAATTCCTCTTTTCTGTCCCTCTCTTTGTTTCTGTGGTGTTCCTTTTCTTCTCGTCTATTTTCTGCGGTACTGGTCCACTCTCCTGCCTTTTTTTCCAGAAAGACTTAAAACATTTTCTCTTCCATGCCGAAGTCGGATGTGTTGGGCTTCAGTAGTAAGGCGCTTAACGACGCATTCATGTGGCAAATAACAATAGTTGCTGTCTGAGCGTTCGACGAAGAAAAATTTTGCAATTTTTACTCTTCCGACAAAAAGACGTTTTTTGAAACTTAGCAAATTCATATGCAAGAGTAAAGTTGCATGACACTGGTGAAAAGGTTGTCTCCATTTTAATTAATTTTGTCGCATACAGTTTTGTAAACGTTTTTTTTTTTCAAATTATATATGCTACAATTAGTTTTGTTGACTGAAATCCTCCATGTCCCAAGAGGGGTCAAATGGGAATCAAATATGATTCTATGCATGTATGTATGTATGTATGTATGTATGTATGATGTATGTATGTATGTATGTATGTATGCACGTATGCACGTATGCACGTATGCACGTATGCACGTATGTACGTATGCACGTATGTATGTATGTATGTATGTATGTATGTATGTCTGAATTCCTGTCTGATTCTGTCTGATGATATTAATATATATATATATTATTATAGTATATATGTATATATATATATATATATAGTATATATATATTAATATATATGTGTGTGTGTGTGGTGTGGTGTGTGTGTGTGTGTGTGTGTGTGTGTGTGCATATGCTGATATTAGAATGCTTATTGCTTGGTTTGTTACATAAAATACCATATCCTTTTACTTTTATCCTCTTTATACACACACATTACGTTCCCATACTTTGTGTTTGAAGATTTTCCCCTAAAAATATCACAATCCTTTTCTACTTTTTGTTTTCATTCTTTTCAGGTTTTTTCTTCTTTCTTTCTCAAGATCGTCAGCTGTTAGATATTGCTTGCATGATTTCATCTTTCGTTCGGCTGGTTACACAGAAATATATCATTTTTCGCTGCAGTTTTGCTTTCTCTTGCCAAAAGCATTTTTGTTTATTTGTTTACGTTTCTCCAATTTCCCCCGAGGTCAATGTCTCTCGACCCTCTCTGTATGATTTTCCACGTTCATATTATTTGCCATCTTCATTGTCCCCTTTGATTTATTACCCTTTAAAAGGTGTAGACTTGGTTTTTTCGTTTATATTTCTTGGCTTTTCTTTGTTTCTTTACTCTTTCTTGTTTGTCTGCTGCTTTATGTTCTTTCCTTTTGGGGTTTTCCTCATTGAACACTTTTTTTTCAGAGCCTTTGAGCAATCTGTTGTTTGTTTTTCGTTGTTTTGTTGTTGTTGTTTTACATTATTTGAGTCAGCATCGTTCTGTTTACAATATGTTATAAATCTTCCATGTTCTTTTGATGATTTATTGATAAATAGTTTGATATCTTCTTTCGTTTTACTAGTTTTTTGTTGTTGTGTTCTATCTACCCTTTTCTTTCTATTTGTTTTGGATTTTTCTGTTCGTCAGTGACCTTTTCCTTTTCTATAACATTGAAGATGCATGTTTACTTGTCGTTTTGTTGTGTTAATCTACCCCTTTCTTCTTTATTTTTGTTTGGAAGTTTTGTATACCGATACTTTTTTCCTTTTCTGTAGCATTGAAGATACAGATATTTGGTATAAATAAACACAAGATCAAAGTCATAACAATAAGGGAGAAAATTAAAGTCGTGTGCTTTGATGTGTGCTTCTCCTTCATCAAACCACATGAGTGCTTATTCATTATCCTCGTTATAAAAGAATAAAAATAAATGAATAAATAAATAAATAATATAACCACTTCGGCTTAGGTTACTAGATTGCCTCATCTTCTTCCTTAAGGCAAAAAGAGTTATTTTGCCTTAATCTGCTTAAATCTTTAGAATAGACCTTTTGCATTATCTAGATATGAACAAGAGGGGACAGTATTCGTGTCCCTGTTGGTTGAAATTTGTGTTGATAACGACTGTTGATGGGTGTTTTTTTCTCTTTCTATTCTATAGATTAATATAAAAAATAATAATAAATAAAAATGTAAAAAAAAAGTCCTCAACGATAAGTCAGTGTGTGTGGGTATTTCTTGTTGTAAGAATTAGTTTCTTTAATTTATAACAGTTTTCTTTCTCTCTTCTTTGACCTTGTCTTTTTTCATGTAAATTTTATAGCGCTGAAATATTCCTTCCATGCTTTTTGTAGGGGTTTTCGATAGGCACATGATATTCTGGATTGCGTTCTTTCTTCTATTTTATTTTCTATTCATCAAATTTTCAAGTGGTTTGTTTTAAGTTTATTACACAATATTAAATAGATAAGCTATATTATATGTTTTTTGTTTTTTTAAATCGAAAATGCTACTTTTTTTTTACTGTCTTTAATGTATTTGGTGCTTTTCTCTGTTTGTGTGTGTTTATTTTAACTTGTTTAAACCTCCATACAATTTGCTTCATTTTTTCATGTAGTTGCGTTCATTTGACGATTCAATCTTTCAGACTCTGTAGGACAACGTTTTTCTTTTAAATAAAAAAAATAATAATAAAGCTGTGAATCCTATTTTACGTTCACTTATCGTCTTCCTTTTCAATAAAGTTCTTTTTTTAACTAAACATAAACCTATTTGTTTCATTTTCATGCTTTTTCTTCGTTTGTATCTTTTTTTTTTCTTTGTTTTCTCTCCTTCCTTTTCCTCTTCTGTCGACAACCTTTGATTACAGCCTACAGCAAACGTTCTTTTATTTGAGCAAATAGAGGCAAGGTCAAAGTCAGACCTTTAAGGCAGAGATTTAGGAGTTGGGATTTTTTTCGTTAGATACACCATTCAACCAGGTCAATGGAATACCTTGCCTTTTTCCTCACGGTACTTAGTTGGGTTGGAGTTTGACCTATCTTTCTAATACATCACACTGGTTAAAAGTTTGTTAGAGTATTTACACGCACGCGCGCCGCGTGCACGTCACACACACAACACGCGCGCGCACAGCATACCGCACGCACACACACCGTGGCACAGACACACAGCACACACACACACACACACACACATGCACACGCGGCGTGCGCGCGCCGGCAACACACAAGTATGCAAGGTTGTTTTTTTCAAATGTGCCAACACTGCAATAAACACTGCTTTAAAGTATTCTTCTTCTATTGAGGGGTTATTGTAGAGAGTATTTCATTCTGATCACAAGAATGCTTTGCTTTTTTCCCAAGACTTAGACATTGGGTTTGCTATATAAGTTTCACTAGAGGTAAGATTTTTTGTTTAAAATCCTTTACTGAATATCCTGCAACAGTTACACAGCTATGGCAATAGCAAAAATCATACAAAATGATAGACTCACAAACACAAGATAGACAGTGACAGAGAAACAAGGAGAGACAGAACATGGACAATTCTTTCTTGAGTGTGCGCGTGTGTGTGTGTGTGTGTGTGTGTGTGTGTGTGTGTGTGTGTGTGTGTGTGTGTGTGTGTGTGTGCGTGTCGTGCTGCTGTGTGTGTCTGTGTCTGTGATGCTGCGTGCGTGCGTGCGTGTGTGCGTGGTGTGCGTTCGTGCGCGCGTGCGCACTCGCGCGTGTGTATGTGCGTTTGTGCTGTGCTGCATGCGTGTATTCGTATTCAGGGGGCGGGGGGGGGGGTATTTTGTATCTACAGCCTAAAAAAAATTCTGCGCTGTAGAATCTTATCCAATCTACAGAAAAAAACTGGAACCCTTTAACAAACTGTGCATCCAAGTTAGATAGGAAACTACAACAAGCAGACTTGTCATTCCTTTATTCCAGTTTATCTCCGGTCCCTAACTTTTGCTGGTAAAGAGCTGAACTTGTCAGACATGTTTGCTTTTTGCCTCTGACAGACAGCTTATTTCATGTCTACTGCAGTAAATCACAGTGAGATGAAAGATGGAGGGGATGGGTATTTATTTATCTTATCTATTTTATTCTTTTATATCGAGGATAATGCAATAAGCACTCGTGTGCTTTTTTTACATCCAGTCCCCCGTGTGTATGCAGTTTTGTCAATTTTGTCATCTGTTCCCACCGGCACGCGATTGCCTACCTTTCGAAAGGGGGAACAGGATTTAAGGTGTGCGCAAGATGTTCTGCGCGCGTTCGCACACGGGGGCTCGTTTTAGTCTCATCCGAAGACTTTGGGGAGAGTGGAGTCTGTACTGATGTTAACTCCAGGAGAAAAATCTCCTCGAATGGGAATGAACCCGGGTCGTCAAATTCGAGCGCAATGTTCTGTCCACTAGGCTATCCCGCCCCCAATGGAATGAAAGATAGAGGGGATGGGTAGAGAATGTAAGCGCTTGCTTTGAAGTGCCATCTGAACTTTATTCTGAAACATGCCAACAATGTATTTTAAGTTCAACTAAAATAATATTATGTCCACGTTCACTTGTTCTTCGTTTCCTGTGCCTTTACCGCTGCCTTTTTTTTTTGTAGGCATCCACCAGTCTCGGAAGACTGTGGAGTTGAGCTTTAGGTTCTAGAGCGCAAAGCCTGGGATAGTAAGTATGGAAGGCAAGCTGTTACCCATGCAGCAGACCCCCCCCCCCCCTCTCTCTCTCTCTCTCTCCTCTCTCTCTCTCTCTCTCTCTCTCTCTCTCTCTCTCTCTCTCTCTCTCTCTCTCTCTCTCTCACTCCAGGGCGCTGGAAAGGCAAAAGCCATTACAGTTTTTTTTTTTTGTTTGTTTGGGTTTTTTATCGAGGATAATGGGATAAGCACTCTTGTGCTTTTTTACATCCAGTCCCCGTGTTCAGACTATATGCACTGTGTGGTTAAAGGACGGGGGAGGAAAACTCGTACAAATAGTGAGAAGTTGACTGTTACCTAGTTTGATAAAAATCCTCACAGACACGAAAACATAAGCAAGTAGTAAACGACGTGAACAAGAATCCCAAGATAGGGTGGTCTAGGTTTCAGCCATCACGAGGAACGGGTTGGAGGGGATTATTTTTCCCCCCACAGTGTTGATACAATATCGATCTAATGGGTGGTGCTTCACTTGTGGCGACGCGCTCTCCCCTGTGGAGAGCAGCCCGAATTTCACGCAGAGAAATCTACTGTGACGTAAAGTGGTATAAAATAAATAAATGAGCTTCACTCCCCCAGATGTCTCCGGCCAGGAACAAGGTATATTATTTTTCTTCACATCTGTATATCCATGACCTCTATCAGCAGAATGGCGTTCCATAATACTATCAACAACTTTGTGACCGAGGCTGTAGCCGAGTGATTTAAAACTGACTGCAATCTCATGGGTCTATGAAGTCGTGGGTTCAAACCTCGGCGGCATCTGAAGACTTAGGGATGGGAATTTTTACAATCTCCCTGTTGAACTTCAAAAACATACCTGCGCCACCATCTTAATTACATTCGTGTATAATATTATACACATGCAGAATTTTAAAAAACAAGAAATATGTTCATTAAAGATCTGGTAGTTCATGTTAGTGTTGGTGGGTTATGAACACACAAACATACCTAGCATGCTATCCCGAAGTCGAGTGTGGCTACCTATATGGTAGGCAACAACAGTTCCATATCTCACCCCTCGTGGACCTCAGAGCTCTAGCCCAGGAACAAAAATCCCTCGTTTGTACGCTTTTTATTCAGTAGGGGGATGGGGTATTTATTTTTTTTAACCTGGTGTGTGTGTGTGTGTGTGTGTGTGTGTGTGTGTGTGTGTGTGTGTGTGTGTGTGTGTGTGTGTGTGTGTTTTTTTTATATTTTTTTTAGTTTATTTTTTTATATCGAGGATAATGGAATAAGCACTCTGTGCTTTTTCACATCCAGTCTCCATGTGTTTGTAAATCTTGTCATCCGTTCCCACCGGCACACAATGGCCTACTCTTACGAAAAGCCGAACAGGATTTAACGTGTGCGCAAGATGTTCGTGTGTGTGTGTGTGTGTGTGTGTGTGTGTGTGTGTGTGTGTGTGTGTGTGTGTGTGTGTGTGTGTGTGATGTGGTGTGTGTGTGTGTGTGGTGCGTGCGTGCGTGGTGTGTGTGTGTTTGTGTTCGCGACCCCGCGCGCGCGCGCGCGGTTGCGTGTGGTGTGTGTGTGTGGTGTGTGTGTGTGTGTGTGTGAGCACGCAATATGTCTTGTTCTCATCAGCTGTAAGCTATTGTTTGCACGATTGACTCTTTCTTCTGGTAAGCCACACACACAAAGAGATCAGATTTCTTTTGTGTTTGTTATTTTTCTTCATCTCCCACTTTTCACTTCTGTTTTTCTATGTT
>CM060330.1:50999432-51009432 GCA_030674155.1 Stramonita haemastoma
TGTTCTGACCACTAGGCTATCCCGTCCCCAGTCGTGTGTGTGTGTGTGTGTGTGTGTGTGTGTGTGTGTGTGTGTGTGTGTGTGTGTGTGGTGCGTGCGTGCGTGCGTGCGTGCGTGCGTGCGTGCGTGCGTGTGTGTGTGTGTGCGTCTGCGTGTGTGCAATACCCTTTTATGCTCTTTTCTATAGAAAAAGCAAATATGATGGAACTCTAGAAATTAGCATTACCTGTCCATGCCTCCTCATACAACTGTTGAACAGCAGACCGATTTGATTTTGGATTTAAATCTGATTTTAGAAGTTACAATTCAAAATACTTTATTCCCATGAACTCTTTTGAGCTGTAGAGAAACAAAAAGCATATAATTATGCATATCAATAAATGAATGACGTGTATAAAGAGGAAGAGCAAAACATAAGTACACAAAAGCAATAATAATGAAAATGAATTAGAAATGGCTGTACACTGTTAGGGTTGATGAATCCTATAAAGAGGATCAGTTGTTCCTTTACTTTCTTTCTTTTCTTTCTTTCTTTTATTCTTTTATATCGAGGATAATGGAATAAGCATTCATATACTTTTTTTTCATCCAGTCCCCGTGTATATGCAGTTATGTAAATATTGTCATCTGTTCCCACCGGCACACAATGGCTGGCCTACTCTTACGAAAAGCGGAACAGGATTTAACGCGTGCGCAAGATGTTCTGCGTGCGTTCGCACACGGGGCCTCGGTTTACAGTCTCATCCGAAAGACTTTTGGGGAGAGTGGAGTCAGCACTGATGTTAGCTCCAGGAGAAAAATCCCCCTCGACCGGGAATCGAACTCGGGTCGTCAAATTGCCAGCGCAATGTTCTGACCACTACGATAAAACAGAGAGATCAACAAAAGTTGCATACATGATAGGAAAAATTGAGCCAATAACTGAATAAGACATCAACATCATGGATCGGGCTAAATGAAAAAAACTAAAGCAGAACATAGAGAATAACACATTCAAGATTAAATTATTACGACGCCCTAAACAATCTACGAAAGATAACTGCTCTCTACTAGAAAGTGAAACGCCATATAGAGTTGTTTCTCTTATACCGGACCGAGAAGTCTGCAAAGTCTAATTCTTTCTTTTTCTTTTTTTTTCGAGAATACTTGAATAAGCGCTCGCGTGCTTTTTTTTTTTTTTTTTTTTTACATCAGTACCCGCGTGTATGCACTTTTGTAGATTTAGTCATCCGTTCTCACCGGCACACAATCGCTTACTCCTCCGAAAAGCGAAACGGGTTTTAACGTGTGCGCAAGATGCTCTGCGTGCTTTCGCACACAGGACCTCGGTTTATAGTCTCGTCCGAAGGACTTTTGGAGAGAGTGGAGTTGGCACTGATGTTAACTCCAGGGTAAAAATCCTCTTGAACGAGATTCAAACCCAGGCCAGCAAATCACGAAGGCATCACTCTGACCACCAGGCTATCCTGTCCCCGTACTGGTATACTTTCAGGAAGTAGGCAGAAATCTGAAGGAATAAAAGAGGGAGAAGAACAGCAGCTACGTCTCATCAATTTCTACAATTGTAACATTTTTGGGGTGGCCCGAGGTGCTGAGGTGGGAGAACTTATGGATGCGTGGGACCTCCGACTTCCTGGCGTCTGGTTACAAGTCCTGATATCAGAGCAATCTGGAAAGGACTATAATCTGAGTGAAACTGAAACTGAAAAAACAGCTACGTCAGACCAGCCCCCATGGTGCAGTGGTTAGCGCCTTGGATTTCAGACTGGAAGGTCGCGGGTTCGAATCCCAAAAGAGTCCTAGGGATTTTTCAGACTCGTGTGTGTGTGTGTGTGTGTGTGTGTGTTTATTTTATTTTATTTTATTTTTATATTCTTTTATTTCGAGGATAATAGGGTAAGCACTCTTGTGAGGTTTTTTTTACATCCAGTCCCCGTGTGTATACAGTTTTGTAAATGTCATCTGTCCCCACTGGCACGTGATGGCCTACTCTTACGAAAAGCGGAACAGGATTTAACATGTGCGCAAGGGGTCTGCGTGCGTTCACACAGCAGTTTATGATCACTAGGTCTGATTTTTCACATGGACAGGCTGTAGCATAGTGGCAGGCTGTCTTTGTAGGTTCAAAGGATATTTGGTGCTTGAACAAAGAGTAGTTGTTGGCCTTCTGGCAGTCTCGACAGCTTTCTACCCATTTTTGCATATAACTATCTTTAAGTTTAGATCTGCGACAGGTTATTTGTCAGCCATGTTGTAGACACTAATTGTGGATAATGCCTTACAAAGGACAGTCCGGTTCCATCAAGTATCTGTTTAATTTTGCATAGCCAGTTGATGGAAGCAGAGACGAAGGCAGCCGGAATGACGTGGGCCGAGCTGAAGAGGATCTCCCAGAACCGAGTCCGTTGGAGGGGTGTTATGCGGCCTTTGTTCTCCAGGGAATTCATAGGCATAAGTCAAGTAAGTCAATTGTTTTTATGTATTTAAACATTGAGGCATTCTGTCGGTGTTTGAAGCATACATGATGTTTGTTTTTTTCCTTGGGTCGGCAGACAATTTGTGCCAAAATTTTATGCGGCTGTAAATGTGTTTGATCATATATAAAGCAGTTAAGTGTAGGCCTACTCTTTTTTTAATCGTAAGATATATTTGCAGTACTCCAGGTGTAATGATTCAGCTATATCAGTACAGCTATTACCCCAGTCTTGAAGTCAGATCAAGTCAAGTCGAGTAAGAAACACTTTCATCACCCCATGTAGACACAAGATACCTACATTTCATATTGGTTTAAACATTTTAAGATAACTTTACATAAAAATATCACAAACACACACACAAAAACACATACACACGCGCGCGCGCGTACGCACGCACGCACGCACGCCTACACACACATTCACACGCGTGCGCGCACACACACACACACACACACACACACACACACACACACACACACACACACGCACGTCCGCACGCATGCACGTACGCACGCGTGCGAGCGCGCAGAACGTCTTGTGCACACATTAAAACACATTCCGCTTTTCAAAAGAGCAGGCCATTGTATACCGGTGGAAACGGATGACAAAATCTACAAAACTACATACACGCGGGGACTGATGTAAAAAGCACACGAGAGCTTATTCCATTATCCTCGAAATAAAAGATGTATATGAATAAATAAACACACACACACACACACGCACACACACACACACACACACACACACACACACACACACACACACACACACACACACACACACACACACACACACACACACACACACCCAATGAATACAATAAGATCATTGGCTAGAAAAGACATAGTATGAACTTATAACAAACTTTTTTTTATTTAAATTAACTCCATGCACAGCCATTATGTCAGCACTGGCAACACTAATGAGTTAAACAAGTCAAGCTGACAGGAGATTGGGATCTGAACCTGTCTGCCTTTTCTTAATAGAGCCATCAATTGTTTGTTTGTTTGTTTTAGTCGAATTATAGTCTAGTCCTTTCCAGATTTCTCTGATATCAGGACTGTGGTCAGAAGCCAGAAAGTCGGAGGTCCCACGCTTCGGCAAGTTCTCCCACTTCAGCACCTCGGGCCACCCCAAAAATGTTACCATTGTAGAAGCAACGTCATGAGATGAAACTCGCTCTAAAGAGACTCTCACCTTGTCTTTTTTATACATTTTTAAAGGGAAGTTATCCCGCAGTTGGAGGCAGGTCGCTGTTGTTGAAGAAAGGAGTTACCTCTCTTCTCTGCACAGCTGTTGATGTGCCGCTGTTTATGATAATTCCATTGTTTGTTTTTTGTATATCTTTGGTTTTGACAGTTTAATTCAGCAGTTATAAAAAAATTAAAATTATGTTAAATGTTTTCGCCTCTCTGAATTTTTCTTCAAATAGTGTAGCTTTTATCGACAAAATGTATCTAGAAATGAGTGGACGACAGCTCTGCCTGTTGTCCTATTTGATTTTTGTTATTCGTTCTTTGGCTAGAACTCCAACGTTTACGACATGTGTGGTTTTAGCTAGGTGAGTGTTTTACCCACCATTAACCAGTTCCCTGCCTAGAGGACGTCAGCTAAAATCCTTGGCTTCTTTGCTTTGTTTTGCTTAGAGGTTGGTTTTTTGTTTGTTTGTTTCTGTGTTTTTGTTGGGTTTTTTGTTGTTGTTGGGGGGGGGGGGGGGGGGTCAGAAATTCGTGTCTGGTACTAGAGTGAAAATTTCTTCTCACACGATTAAAGGAACGTCCTAGCTATTCTAAAGTAGGAATGGAATGGTATGATAAACACTTTCAGAAAGCAGCATCTCCGCCATTCATTGGGACGGGATAGCCTAGTGGTCAGAACATTGCGCTGACAATTTGACGACCTGGGTTCAATTCCGGTCGAGGAGATTTTTCTCCTGGAGTTAACATCAGTGTTGACTCCACTCTCCTCAAAAGTCCTTCGGATGAGACTATAAACCGAGGCCCCGTGTGCGAACGCACGCAGAAAATCTTGCGCACACGTTAAATCCTCTTCCGCTTTTCGTAAGAGTAGGCCATCGTGTGCCGGTGGGAACAGATGTTTACAAAACTGCATACACACGAGGACTGGATATAAAAAAGCACAAGAGTGCTTATCCCATTATCCTCGATATAAAAGAATTTAAAATAAATAAATAAATAAATAAACACTTTCAGAAAACAGCATCTCCCCAATTCATTGTCTTGTATCCCTACAGGAAAACAGCGATGACTGACTGAGGTCTTCAGAACGGAATGCAGAACGTCTCGGCTCCACAGCTCCAGGCTCCAGCACAGTCAGTGACGGACTGCTCCATGTCACCTGAAACCACAGAGCTAGTTTACTGTCCACAGCTAGCTGCCTTCTGACTGCCCTGTCCCTAGACATCACAGAAGACAGTGGCGGTGTTACCTATAGCTGACTGCAGACATCACAGAAGACAGTGGCGGTGTTACCTATAGCTGACCCCAGACATCACAGAAGACAGTGGCGGTGTTACCTATAGCTACCTGCCTCCTGACTCCACACATCACAGAAGACAGTGGCGGTGTTACCTATAGCTGACCCCAGACATCACAGAAGACAGTGGCGGTGTTACCTATAGCTACCTGCCTCCTGACTCCACACATCACAGAAGACAGTGGCGGTGTTACCTATAGCTGTCTGCAGACATCACAGAAAACAGTGGCGGTGTTACCTATAGCTGACTGCAGACATCACAGAAGACAGTGGCGGTGTTACCTATAGCTGACTCCAGACATCACAGAAGACAGTGGCGGTGTTACCTATAGCTGACTGCAGACATCACAGAAGACAGTGGCGGTGTTACCTATAGCTGACTGCAGACATCACAGAAGACAGTGGCGGTATTACCTATACTGCAGACATCTCAGAAGACAGTGGCGGTGTTACCTATACCTGCCCTCTGACTGCAGACATCACAGAAGACAGTGGCGGTGATACCTATACTGCAGACATCACAGAAGACAGTGGCGGTGTTACCTATACTCCAGACATCACAGAAGACAGTGGCGGTGTTACCTATAGCTGTCTGCAGACATCACAGGAGACAGTGGCAGTTACCTATAGCTACCTTCTGACTCCAGACATCACAGAAGACAGTGGCGGTGTTACTTATAGCTGACTGCAGACATCACAGAAGACAGTGGCGGTGTTACCTTTACTCCACACATCACAGAAGACAGTGGCGGAGTCCCTCAGGCTTCAGCCACCCCTGGTACCCAGAAAAAGTGAGCACCTTCATTTCATCATAGGACGTGTCACCTTAGATACCCCCTGTTGACATGTGGACAGAAATCTGCACTTAGTTATCGACAGGTGTGGATCTGTTACGTAAAAGGTAGCTTATACCCTGACACAAAAAGTTTTTTTACTTTGAAACAAAATGTTTAGATGCAACTACTTTGGTTTTTTGGGGTGATTATGAATTCAACAGGTAAAGTCTGTTGATACAAAATGTAATTAAACTCACCTGGATGCAAAAACTGGTAAACAGAATCCATTTTGGTCCCATTTGTTTCAAAAACCCTTTGTCACGCACCTCTCCCCTGTTTCCCAGTTTTCAAAGGCCCAGTATGGTTTACATGGGGCGGGATAGCTCAGTGGTCAAGAGCGCTCGCTTTCCCCCAGTCAAGTTAAGCAGCGTCGAGCGTGGTTACCAGTTGGATGGGTGACCGTTTGTGCGCCTTGACTTCAGTACAGTCCCCCCAATTCACCCAGCTGTAAACGGGTACCTGCCCTTTTTAGGGTCAGAGAAGGTAAAGCAGCGAGGGAGAGAAGATGGCGCCGCCCTCAATATGCTGGCCCCTAGAAAAGCTGAGGTCTCGGGTGCCTCACTCCCCTATGGCCACATAGGTTATGGGACACCTTTACCTTTTTATGGTTTACATCTTGTTCTCCCTCAAGTTTCCCATTTGTTTCGGAGATCTGTTGTGTACTGTACTGCAGCAATGATCTTTATTTATTTATCTATTTATTTTTTTATTTTATTAATTTATTTATTCTTTTATATCGAGGATAATGGAATAAGCACTCATACGCTTTTTTTTACATCCAGTCCCCGTGTGTATGCAGTTTTATAAATTGGGAAAATTATAAATTACATATTGAGTTTATATGACAAAATTTACAAAAACTGCATACACACGGGGACTGGATGTAACAAAAAGCACATATCTGTTTTGATTTCATCTTTCCACCTCTCTGTCCACTTGGCTGTGTATGTTCTCTACCTAGGAAGTCAGTGGTCTTCCTTGTCTCTTGCCCTCCATTCTGCCCTGGGCCACAGTCTTCAAAACATGGCAGCTCTGGTTTCTCCTAAGCATGATCAGAGTAGTTGATTCAGTTTCCTTTTCCTGGCCAGGCTTAAACATCAGGTTGTTTGTTCCCTTCTTCCAAAATGCTTTCATTTGTTCGTCGTTTGGTTCGCGATTTGACGCATTCATAGGGGTCTTCTGTAGAACCACATCTCTGCACTTGTGATTCTGTTTTCATCTGCAGCCTAAAGAGTCCATCTTTCACTTCTTTTATAAAACAGCATGCGGAATCAGTGTTTGCGGTATATGCAGTTCGGGCTCATGTTTGTAGTATGTTAGTAAGACAGGTGATCCAATCTTAGCACATGGTAACACCACGAAACGCACACACACGAAGGTACAGTGACAAGTGCATGTTTTTACTAACATAATTTAATACTAATACATGTAGATGTGCATGCACATATGCACACACACACACACACACACACACACACACACACACACACACACACACACACACAAACACACACACGCACGCACACACACACACGCACGCGCACACACACACACACACACACACACACACACACACACACACACACACACACACACACACACACACACACACACACACACACACACTGCACATTCGTTTTTCTAACTAGTTCAAGTACTAAAACGTAACCATGCACTCTAACAGTTTATGAACCATGCATGCATTCTCTTCTAACCAAAGCTGAACATGCTAACACTAGCAGACTCATTCTTGCATGCTAGTCCTGCATGCATATGCTTGTCATTGCATCAGTGTGTGAGTGAGTGTGAGAGTTTTCATGTTAGTTTCGAAAAACTCTACAAGTGAATGATTGAAATCATCCTTTTCTTTGAGATTTTCCCTTTGATTCCACAACTGCCAATGCTCAGAATAACAAATAGAATGATTGGAATTCATTTTAGATGAATACGATAGACACTAAAATGTGGTACTATGCACATATACTTCCTCCATCAACGTTAGAACTTTCAGCCTGATGCATTTCAGATAACTTCTGCAAGATCGAAATCTGTGGGCATTGTTGTTGCTAAGGGGAAGCTTCCGCTGCTATTTTTAACACTGACAGTAATGAGATGCAGAGGGTCAGGTCACGACCTCGGTTTAACAACCAACCACAGACATTTAAGATAAGTTCTCATTGGCTGCTTTCGACACAGAAAGAGGTCAGCAATGCTATTATTAGTTTATAGGCCCTAATTTTAGTACGGTGCCAGCCCTGAAAAACTGTCCAGGCGAAACCTCAGATTCCCATCAGGAATGTTGGAGGAAGAGAGTCGAGTTAAAGCTTCACATGATCGATGCTGATTTTCTCTTTTTAATCCTTCCTGTACGTAAAAACCCCAAAGTCTTGTGGTGGTGACAGGTTTCCCTGGGACAGCAGTCTTGAGTTTGTAAGTGCTCAGACATAGATCTGCTGCCACTGTGCTGGGTGTGATGTACAGCACACAACACATTGCAATACACCCAGTTCTGCTCTGTAATACCATGCAGGTATGTAGCCAAGTGGTCAATCAGCAATGATAGTGTGGAGTTTTGTTGTTGCAGTTGTTGTTCAAAGTCAAAGTCAGTATGTAGCCAAGTGGTCAGCAATGATAATATGGAGTTTTGTAGTTGTAGTTGTTGTTGTTGTTCACAGTCAAAGTCAGAATTTTATTTCCAGCTGATACATTGAGTAGGCAACAAATTTGCTTTTTTTTCAACAAGCCATTTTGAGTGTGTGTGTGTGTGTGTGTGTGTGTGTGGTGTGTGTGTGTGTGTGTGTGTGTGTGTGTGTTTATTTATTGATTGATTTATATCCAGGATAATGGAATAAGCACTTTTCTTTTTTTTTTCTTTTTTTTTTTTACATCCCATCCCTGTGTGCCAAGTGGTCAGCAATGATGATGTGGAGTTTTGTTGTTGTAGTTGTTGTTCAAAGTCAAAGTCAGAATTTTATTTCCAGATGGTACATTGAGTAAGCAACAAATTTGCTTTCCAAATTCCTTCAACAAGCCATTTTGATTGATTGTGTGTGTGTGTGTGTGTGTGTGTGTGTGTGTGTGTGTGTGTGTGTGTGTGTGTGTGTGTGATTATTTATTTATTTATTTATTTATTTATTTATTCATTCATATCAAGGATAATCGAATAAGCACATTGCTTTTTTTTACATCCAATCCCTGTGTATATGCAGTTTGGTCAATTTGTCATCCTTTCCCACTGGCACACAGTGGCCTACTCTTTCAAAAAGTGGAACAGGTTGTAAGGTGTGCACAAGATGTTCTGTGTGCATTTGCACACAATGCTTCCGTTTATTGTCTCATCCAAAGGACTTTTAGGGAGAGTGGAGTCGGTACTGATGTTGACTCCAGGGGAAAATATCTCCTTGAACAGAATTGAACTGGGGACGTCATATTGTGAGCGCAATGTTCTGACCACTTGGCTATCCTATGTGTGTGTGTGTGTGTGTGTGTGTGTGTGTGTGTGTGTGTGTGTGTGTGTGTATGTGTGTGTGTGTGTGTGTGTGTGTGTGTGTGTGTTCAAGTTAAGGTCTTGTCAATTTGTCATCCGTTCCCACTGGCACACAATGGCCTACTCTTTCAAAAAGCGGAACAGGTTGTAAAGTGTGTGCATGTATGTGTGTTGTGTTGTGTTGGTTTTTTATGTGGTCAAAATTAATATGGGGTTTTCCTCAGGTTGACCTTGTTTGATAGTTGAGGAAATCAGTCTGTGCTGAATTCAAACTGCAAAGAGTTGCCTCACAAAACTGAATGATTATTAGAATACTTCAATGTCATTTCACGTGTGAGCAGGTTTTCTTTTTATATTGTAGTTTGATTTTGAAGAAATTGGCATGTGCTGATTTCAAATTGGAAATAGTTGAACATTGAGAGAACTGGTATTGCTGATTTCAAATTGGAAGTGGTAGTTTAGTTGAGAGAATTGGTATTGCTGATTTCAAATTGGAAGTAGTAGTTTAGTTGAGAGAGTTGGTATCGCTGATTTCAAATTGGAAATAGTAGTTTAGTAGAGAGAATTGGTATTACTGATTTCAGATTGGAAATAGTAGTTTAGTTGAGAGAATTGGTATTGCTGATTTCAAATTGGAAATAGTAGTTTAGTTGAGAGAATTGGTAAATTGCTGATTTCAAATTGGAAATAGTAGTTTAGTT
>CM060330.1:51014432-51029432 GCA_030674155.1 Stramonita haemastoma
ACCCCCCCCCCCCCCTTCCCCTCCGCCTTTGTTCCTTATCTAGTTTAATTTAACACGAGGGGGCGGGATAGCCTAGTGGTCAAAACATTGCGCTGGCAATTTGAAAACCCAGGTTCGATTCCCGTTCGAGGGGATTTTTCTCCTGGAGTTAACGTCAGTGCTGACTCCACTCTCCCCCAAAGTCCTTCGGATGAGACTATAAAACCGAGGCCCGTGTGTGAACGTACGCAGAACATCTTGCACACTCGTTAAATCCTGTTCCGCTTTTCGTAAGAGTAGGCCATCGTGTGCCGTTGGGAACAGACGCCATTTACAAAACTGCATACACACGGGGACTGGTTGGAAAAAAGCACAAGAGTGCTTATCCCATTATCCACGATATAAAATAATGATAAAAACCCTGCCACGTTTTAACTGGTCTTGTGTTGGGGACGTGGATAGCTCAGTGGTCAGAGCACTCGCTTTCCCCCAGCTAAACTAAGGTTAAGCAGCATCGAGCGTGGTTGCCAATTGGATGGGTGACCGTTTGCATGCCTTGGCTTCAGTACAGTCCCCCAGTCCACCCAGCTGTAAATGGGTACCTGCCCTCTTTAGGGTCAGGGAAGGTAAAGCAGCGAGGGAGAGGAGATGGACGCCGCCCTCAATATGCTCTGCCCCTAGAGAAGCTGAGGTCTCTGACGTCTCGCTTCCCTACGACCACATAGGTTATGGGACACCTTTACCTTTTACCTTTTTATTTTGTGATGGAAAATAACCCAAACCAGAAAGATAGAGGAGGGGGAGGAGATGTTCTGCATGGGTTCGCACACGGGCCTCGGTTAATAGTCTCATCCCGTAATTCCATGAAGGTCTTTTGTGGAGAGTGGAGTCAGCACTGATGTTAACTCCAGAGAAAAATCCCCTCGAACAGGAATCGAACCTGAGTTTATCATAATTATAAGACACATTCATCTAATAAATGAAATTCATCCTCTGATTTGTTGAGGTATTGACATCTGTCTGTCCTCTCTGGGTATATTTTGGTGTCTGCCTTTCTCGAGATTAAATCATGGCAACCTATGCCAAATTTTCAGCAAGTCTTAAGGTTTTTTTTTTATCATGGCAGTTTATTCATATGGTTTTAGTCTTATACTTTTGTATCAAAATCATGAAATCTTAGTGTGGTGAACTTTTATTGGACAAACCCACAATGTTTTCTACAAATCCTCCAGTCTCTATCAGCTTCATAGTTTAGTAGATGCATGGCAAGAGTACCTCTGCTTTTTTCCATACAGTTTGATTCCATTGTACAAACATTTTTTAGATATGTCTATCGATCGTATCTATTATTCTGCTAAAAATGATTCTATACCACCCTAATAGACAAGTTTGGATATACGATGCGTGTGCGTGCGTGCGTGCGTGCGCATGTGTCTTGCGCGCGCGTGCGCGCGTGTGACTATGTGTGTGTGTGTGTGGCGCGCGCGCGGTGTGTCTGTGTGTCTATGTGTCTGTGCTGTTGTTGGTGTTAATCATGGATAAGTCTCTATGTTTCATGTATGAAAACTCAGATTTTCTCCTTTTTCCGTTTTATTCTTGGCATCCCAGTCTTTCGGATGAGACTGTAAACCGAGGCCCTGTGTGCGAACGCGCGCAGAACATCTTCAGCACACGTTAAATCAGTTCAGCTTTGTAAGAGTAGGCCATTGTGTGCCGGTGGGAACAGATGAAATATTTACAAAACTGCGTACACACGGGGACTACATGAAAAAAAACACATGAGTGCTTATTCCATTATCCTCAATATAAAAGAATAAATAAATAAAATAATAAAGAAATTGGTAAGCACGCTCGAGGCTGCTTAACACGACCTACATTTTCTCTTTTTATCATTGGACTCGCTAGGGTGTCTGTTCAAATCAGTTTCCTGTTGCTATTTCTGTAGGCCCCGGCACTTTTGTTCTTCGGTTGGGTTTTTTTGTTTTTTTTTTTGCAATCGTGAAAACTTGTGGTCGGATATTAGACCTAGAATTTGCAACTCAGCACAGGCTTCCATAAATGCGCGTGCACACACACACACACACACACACACACACACACACACACACACACACACCAACACACACACACACACACACACACGATAACACACACACACACACACAACACACACACACACACACACACGACACACACACACACACACACACACACACACACACACACACACACACACACACACACAACACAACACACACTTTTATGATCAAATATGTTCATACATACACGTACTTTTTTTTTTCATTCTTTGGATAGAGCTGGGAGGTTCACCTATGGTGAGTTTTTTCGAATGCCATAGTTTGCCCACCATTAAGGTAGCGTCTGCATACCGTCTTCAGGGATGATAGGGGACAGGATACCTAGTGGTCAGAACATTGCTTGTTGCAATTTGACGAACCTGTTCGTTCCCGTCGAGGATTATGTCCTTTTGGAGTTAACATCAGTGCTGACTCCACTCCTCCCAAATGTCTCCGAATGAGACTATAAACCGAGGTCCCGTGTGTGAACGCACGCAGAACATCTTGGCACACGTTAATCCTGTTCCGCTTTTCGTAAGAGTAGGCCATCGTGTGCCGGTGGGAAAATATGACATTATATAAAACTGCCTACTCACGGGGACTGGATGTAAAAAAGCACAAGAGTGCTTATTCCATTATCCTCGATAAAAAAGATTTTTTTTTTAAAGAATTTTATATTTAAACGGCTATGCTGACAACCCCCCCCCCTCCCCTTCACCCCCTCTACTCTATACACGACCACAACACCAAAAAATGCAAAAGAGCGCACACGGCATGTATATTATTTTCATGACTATGAACAGTGAAAAAGACTAAGAAAAAAGAACAATAATTTCATCTTCTCATCATTATCATTACTGTTATTATTGTTGTTACCAGCTTTTGCTTTCATTCATCTGGCGTGTTCTGTGCTTTTGATTTAGGTCATGCAGAAGTCAGGAAATTATTTGAGTTGAAGAGAGAGAGAGAGAGAGAGAGAGAGAGAGAGAGAGAGAGAGAGAGAGAGAGAGAGAGAGAGAGAGAGAGAGAGAGAGAGAGAGATTCTTTTATTCTTTTATATCGAGGATAATGGAATAAGCACTCTTGTGCTTTTTTTACATCTAGTCCCCGTGTGTATGCAGTTTTGTAAATGTCATCTGTTCCCACCGGCACACGATGGCCTACTCTTACGAAAAGCGGAACAGGATTTAACGTGTGCGCAAGGTGTTCTGCGTGCGTTCGCACACGGGGCCTCGGTGTAAAGTCTCATCCGAGAGAGAGAGAGAGAGACAGACAGACAGACAGACAGACAGACAGACAATTCACTACTGAGAGCTGTACCTTGCTTCAAAGAAGGAATGAAAGACATTTCACACAAATCATGCCCACGATTTTCTTTTTGTACACAAAAGTAAACAATACCAAAAAAAAAGGAAAATGCTGGGGGAAAAGAACATGATAAAGTACTGTCAGGGGTGTCGCCAAACAAACAACACACAATCAAACAATAAGCAAAACACAACACGTCAACAGAAAATAGTATTAATCCCCCCCCCCCCCCCCCCCCCCTTTTTAAATTTTTTTATTAGAAGCATAATGGTAGATCCTTCATTTTACCGGCATTTTCGCGTGCTTTCCTGTGTATAACTTAATGACCCTTTGACAATGCAGACAGCCAGCCGTTAGGAGCAGGTAAACCTCTGTCAACTCACGTGACCTGCTACTGCGCATGTGTATCAAAGTCTCGCATGCAAGCCGAACCGCGGTGCGAAGTGCAGTCTGCTTCTGACCAATCAGATTGCTTGCATGCCTCTTTGATTTAATTGTCGTCTGGTTTTAGGGTCTGTGTCTGACTTTGTCGGGATGTGAAGTTCGCTGCTTTGTGTGGAAAGAAAATGTTTATTTTCACTGTCAAGGATTGGAAATGCTGTGGATATAGTGCCTTGGTGTCCAAGAGTGTGTGTTTGCCTAATATTAACGTGCCCATTGGCAATAGTAGACGTAGCAGCAGCCAAAGGTTTCACCTGCCTGTGCTGCACCTTCCAGACTGTCTACCCCAGAGGGTGCACAGTGTTGTGTCTGCACACTGATGATGACATCCAACCATGCAGGATCATGTTGTGTCTGCACACTGATGATGGCATCCAACCATGCAGGATCATGTTGTGTCTGCACACTGATGATGGCATCCAACCATGCAGGATCATGTTGTGTCTGCACAACGATGATGACATCCAACCATGCAGGATCATGTTGTGTCTGCACAACGATGATGACATCCAACCATGCAGGATCATGTTGTGTCTGCACAACGATGATGACATCCAACCATGCAGGATCATGTTGTGTCTGCACAACGATGATGACATCCAACCATGCAGGCTTATGTTGTGTCTGCACAATGATGATGACATCCAACCATGCAGGATCATGTTGTGTCTGCACAACGATGATGACATCCAACCATGCAGGCTTATGTTGTGTCTGCACAATGATGATGGCATCCAACCATGCAGGATCATGTTGTGTCTGCACAATGATTATGGCATCCAACCATGCAGGATCATGTTGTGTCTGCACAACGATGATGACATCCAACCATGCAGGCTTATGTTGTGTCTGCACAATGATGATGGCATCCAACCATGCAGGATCATGTTGTGTCTGCACAATGATGATGGCATCCAACCATGCAGGATCATGTTGTGTCTGCACAATGATGATGGCATCCAACCATGCAGGATCATGTTGTGTCTGCACAATGATGATGGCATCCAACCATGCAGGATCATGTTGTGTCTGCACACCGAGGCTGAGGGTGGCTGCTGTTTTTGTGGCTTGATTAACGACTTTGATTTTCCTTTTGTGTCAATCGTAAACTTGATTTGACAAAAAACGGGCAATTGTGCCACATTGGCTAGTCAAGTTCTGAAGTGGAAATAACCCTCATCTTTTGTGAGGAAGTGATGGAAAGTTCTGTCGTCCTTCTGCCTGCCAACAGGATGGGTTGAACTTTTTCGTTTTTTTTTTTTTTTAATTTCTCGTTCCAAAGCCATTTCAACAAAGGAATATGAATTTGATAAACTTCTGTGTAACTTCTTAGTTCACTGTTATTTGGAACTGGAACATGGGTTAGTAAGAGTGTTCAATGAGTGAAGGACTTATGGATTGACAAAGCTGGATTGTTGTATTTTTTAAAGTATGAGTTATAGAAACACCATCATCATGGATGAATTATAGCCATTTTTTGAAAGAAGCAACAGAAACATCATCCTCATCTGTTTATTGTTAGGTTAACGTGGAGTTGTACTGATAGAAATAACATCGTCATCTGTTGTTAGGTTAACGTGGAGTTGTACCGACAGAAATAACATCGTCATCTGTTGTTAGGTTAACGTGGAGTTGTACTGACAGAAACATCATCGTCATCTGTTGTTAGGTTAACGTGGAGTTGTACCGACAGAAACAACATCGTCATCTGTTGTGAGGTTAACGTGGAGTTGTATTGACAGAAACAACATCGTCACCTGTTTGTTAGGTTAACGCGGAGTTGTACTGACAGAAACAACATCGTCATCTGTTGTGAGGTTAACGTGGAGTTGTACTGACAGAAATAACATCGTCATCTGTTGTTAGGTTAACGTGGAGTTGTACTGACAGAAACAATCAGTCAATACAGTGTTTTCGTGATGGAAGTTTCTGCAAAGTTACGACTTTCTTCACTATGAGAGACCCCGGTGTTGTTTGTCCTGTGGCTGTGGACATCCCCTCCTTCTGTCAGCGGTAAGTCCATGGTTTTGTACTTTCCCTATTTCTTGATTGATTTGATAACTGCTTTTGTTCCAATGCTGCAGGAAGCGATGTTTGTGCCCATGGTTTTGTATTTTCCCCATTACTTGATTGATTTTTTCTTCTTCTTCTCTCGTTCGCTTTACACTGTCAGAGGTGTCTGGGAAAAATAATGGCATGTCCTTTCCAGCTCCTCTCGTGGGCCGTACAGCTTGGTCTGTAGGGTTATCTCCATCGGCCACACATTGATTGATTTGATAACTGCTTTTGTTCCAATGCTGCAGTAAGTGATGTTTGTGTCCATGGTTTTGTATTTTCCCCATTTCTTGATTGATTTGATCACTGCTTTTGTTCCATTGCTGCAGTAAGCGATGTTTGTGTGTGCATATTTTCAGTTGGTTCAAAGAGTTGATTATTCAGAAAAGCAAGGTTATAATGCACAGAAATGTCATTGTAAGCCCCAACAAGCCAGCTGTTTATAGTGTACTCCACAGCAAAACAGGACAGTTTCATTTGGCAATGGATATTCCTGACCTGTCTGTCATTAGGATTACTTTCTGAGAAAAGATTTCGACCAAGATCTGTCAGACATTATTGGCACATGCCATTAACCCTTTTGTAAAACATCATGCATGTCGTGGGTTGGACCTAGAGAGCACAGGAGAGTTTATTCATCATCCTCGAAATAAAAGAATTCAGATAAGTTTGTTTTTTTTAATTTTAAGAAATGTAGCATTTAGCCTACTGTGTATACATTCCTTAATTCATATCACAGCAATCTCACCACTTTTGTTCAAACACTGACATAAAACATGCGAAAATCACAAAACAGGCAGGTCCCTACAGAAAACACACAAATATACAGTTGTAAACTAAACGAAAACAGTTTGTCCTGGAGCTCAACTTCAACATTTGCAGAATTCAAACTTGCCTCCCTCTCTCCTTCCCTCTATCCTCTTCTTTTCACATCCTCCCTGGTTTTGTTTTTGTTTGGGTTTTGTTGTTGTTGTTATTGTTGTTGTTGTTTTTTTTTTGTTTTTTTTTTTTTTTTTTTTGGGGGGGGGGCTGCTTTGTGCTTTTCTTCTTCTTCTTCTTCTTCTTCTTCTTCTTCTTCTTCTTCTTCTTCTTCTTCTTCTTCTTCTTCTACTACTACTACTTCTTCTTCTTCTACTTCTTCTTCTTCTTTTTCTTCTTCTTCTTCTTCTTCTTCTTCTTCTTCTTCTTCTTCTTCTTCTTCTTCTTCTTCTTCGTCGTCGTCGTCGTCGTCGTCGTCGTCGTCATTGTCGTCGTCCATTTTTTTTTGTTTCTTATCTTCGACACTTGGGAAAAGACTTCAATACATTGTCAGCAAACTTGGCAGTTGTGATACTTTTCGGTTAGAGAGCTGTTGATTTCAGTGTAGACATGAATACTTTAGGGTTTTTTACAAGGGTTTGAACGAGAAATGTCTTTGTATTTACTCTGTTATTCTTAAAAAGTGTTCAATTCCTTTTGTTCTGTCTGTCTCTGCCTCTGTGTGTGTGTGTGTGTGTGTGTGTGTGTGTGTGTGTGTGTGTGTGTTTCTTAGAAACTTTTCAATTTGCTATGTTCCCCTCTCTCTCTCTCTCTCTCTCTCTCTCTCTCTCTCTCTCTCTCTCTCTCTCTCTCTCTCTCTCTCTCTCTCTCTCTCTCTCTCTCTCTCTCTCTCTCTCTCTCCTCTCTCTCTCTCTCTCTCTCTCTCTCTCTCTCTCTCTCTTCCTCTCCCCCCTCCCCCTCCCTCCCTCTCTGTGTCTACCCCTGTCTCTCTCTCTCTCTCTCTCTCTCTCTCTCTCTCTCTCTCTCTCTCTCTCTCTCTCTCTCTCTCTCTCTCTCTCTGTCTGAAGTCCTATGTAATTTGTTATTGGTAGTACTTCTCCACCCACTCACCCCCCAATGAGGATAGCAGTTAATATTTTTTCCCTTTTATCAAAATGCTATGATTTATATGGCTTATTTTATCGATCTGGTGGTAGATTGATGTTTTTAGTTGCTTACCTCGTTATGTTCTATTCTTTACTCTTGATCTCTTCTTCTTCTTCTTCTTCTTCTTCTTCTTCTTCTTCTTCTTCTTCTTCTTCTTCTTCTATCCCGTAGTCTATTTAGACCGTAGGGGCGCCACGGAAGACCTTGCAACCAGCTCTCTCTTTTTCCCTCTGTCCTCAACCTTTCTCAGGGTGTGACTCAGCCTGAGGCCCGTCCACTCTCGGATGTTGTCCTCCCATCTCTTTCTCTGCCTGCCTCTCCTTCTCCCGCCTTGCACAGCTTCCTGCAGAATCGTCTTGGCAAGCCCTGTTGATCTTGCGACGTGCCCATACCACTTCAGTTTGCGTTTTTTGACTGTGGTCAGGACATCTTCAAAGGGCCCGATGGCTTGACCGATTCTGATTCTCACTTCCTCGTTATTAATGTGGTCTTTGTAAGAGACTATTTCTCCACTGTTGGGGTCATTGGGGGGTCACCCTCTAAAACTTTCCATTACACTTAAACAAAACATGTTTGAACCATTTATCATCACTCAATACATTTCACATATATCAAGGAAACAGTGTGAGCAGAAACAAGACCCAGAACAGAAAATTATGTTTATGAGAGAGAAATTTCTGGCGAAAATGGCCTAAAAATGGCGACGAAAAACCGGAACGCTTACCCTTACTCGCTTCTAAAGTTCACTACTGCAAAGATCGTAACCCCTAGTCAAAAATTCATTCATAGAACTAAAGATTAAAGATGCATTGAAATACTCACGTAAAGAACTGGTGTTTTTAAATAGTTTTCTTGACAAACAAAGATTGTGAATTTCGGGTTTGTACGTTACCAGTCACGTCACAGATCATGACCAACTTTTTGCTTTCAGCACCAAGTCAGCAGACGATAATTGCACAAAATTTGGTTACAAATCGATTATTTATCGAGCGAAAATTAATATCAAGCTGCAGTTTCATGCTTGAAATCAAATGAGTAAATGTAGTCTAAAAAATCCGTTTTGCGTCACAGATCATATACACGTTACTGGCAGAATTAATGTGCTTAGCAAAATTATATCACACAGGGCAGTCCACTGTTTGCTGTTTGCCTCGATGAATTGTGGAATAGAACACGCGTCTGTGACGTTTTTCTGCGAATTTGACAGGAGAAAGTGACCTATTAGGTAAAAATGAGTCCTGTGTCACACCTTCTCTCTGCTGGAAGTGCACTGTTACTTGTGTGTGTGGAACAATAGTCTTGAGGACAAATCAGCAAAATAGTTATTTTTGGCAAGTGTACTTCTCTGAATTTGTAATGGATTAGGCAAATAAATATGTTTATGCATGTTCTTGTGTCAGTATTCTTTATTCTGTGAGTCTGTTGTGTTGATGTGGTTGACAAAAATGAGATGTGTGGAAACGTAAAAAGGAGTCATATGAAATGAAGGTTTGCTCTCATTTCATATTTCTTTACTGGCACCATCTGTTGAACTTTTCTTTACATTATCTTGCATATTTTATCATATTTAGCGGTTGTACATTGGCCAATAAACATAAGAAGAGAAACAAAATCAGTTTGAAGATTGTTCGGTAACGTTGCCTCCATTCAGTCTGTGACATCGTGGGGAAAGAGCAGACAGTGACAGGAGCTGTCAACACTGACCTGTTGAACCCTTCCTCTTTCTCTACAGTCTACCATCCACGGCCACACTTCTCTTTCTCCCCCCCCCCCCCCCCCCCCCCCCCCTCCCCCCAATTATTACCTTGTTTTCGGCAGGTGCCTGTAAGTTGTCATGGTACCAGAGCTGTTAGCTCTTTCCAACAACCACTCCACCCATCTCTCTCTCTCTTCCCTGCCCCCCCCCCCCCCCCCCACACACACCACACTTTGTCTCCACTCCCTCCCAACACACATACACACAATTCTCTGTCTCCCTCTGTGTGTGTGTGTGTGTGTGTTTGTGTGTGTGTGTGTGTTTGTCTGTCTCTCTCTCTGTATCAGTCTGTCTGTCTCTCTCTCTGCTCACACACACACACACACACACACACACACACACACACACACACAACACACACACACACACACATACACACACACATAAAGAAGAGTTTCTCTCTCTCTCTCTCTCTCTCTCTCTCTCTCTCTCTCTCTCTCTCTCTCTCTCTCTCTCTCTCTCTCTCTCACACACACACACACACACACACACACACACACACACACACACACACACACACACACACACACACACACAAATGGGAGATTTTTAAATAGTGGACAAAACTTAAGAAGTACTAACAGGAGTGCTCTTCATCAGCTTACATTGATTTATGCTTCTTGTACTGATGCTTGTGCCTTTCTGCTGTATTGTTTTGATTGAATACAATTTTTTTGTGTGTGTTGTGACATGATTTGTACCATTAAGACTTACTTTCTAGTCTGCTCACTGTGTTGTTGTGTGTTCCCCAAGTGTAACCTTCTGGGGATCACCCAGAGAGTGCACTCTGACTCACTCATCCCACCTGGGAATCACTGTGAGATTGAAATTGCACACTGAATGAGCAGTTTGCACGTATGACTGTTTCCATGTACCTCACCATATAAGCAGCAATACTGCAACTTCAGAGGAATTTTTCTCCTTTAATTACAGGAGAGTGCATGTTGTTATTAAGAGCTTGTCATGGCTGAAGGCAATCTCAAAACAACATTTTACAACATTACAACATTCTAGTGTAGGCCTTGGCAATTAGCTGACATCAATACCCCACACAGCTTTTGGCCTGGGCCAAACTCACTGCCTTACTAAACATAAACAAATTAAATTGTCTTTATCGATTAAAAAAAAAATTCCAGTCAGTTAATTATCTTTTTATATCTGAACTACTTGTTGATTTGTCTTGATTTTATTGCTTTTGTATGATTCATGTCAGTTCACCATGTTTTATACATGAAGAAAGGTTTTGTTTTCTTTCTTTATATTTCTTTGTTTTTCTGAACCATGTACACAAACAAATGAAAATTTTTATCATAATTCTTGTTAGTTACTGTTCATGACCATGTAATCATCAATTCTGTAATAAAAGTATTGTTGTACATCAACAGTTTGCTTTGTTTTTTATTCAAATGTCATAATTGGTGTCACGTGTAATGTTACCACACAAACTTTAAAGGCCCATATCAGAGTTGTGTTTTGCACAATCTGTTTTCCATTCCATGGCTTTAATCTACATGCAATAACTAATGATGCTGAGGTATTCATTGAATACTGGTCCAGAACGTCTTGGCTGTGTGATATTGTCATGACCCCCTGGTAACATGCATTACAGTGTCACACTTATTGCCGGTACCTACTCCCATAATTAAAAAATTGTTTTTGGTTTCTTTGTGTCTAGTGGTTGGCACTAAGTAGTAACTTCACTTCTGAATACTGTTTGTTGTAAATACATGTTTTCATTTAAAGTTATAGGCACAACAGTGTCACAGTGAAATGCTGTTACATTTTTTGGAACATGTGACTTCATTTGCATATATCTGAAGATACGAACCACCTGCTGCTGTTTTGATAATGGCTACAAAATCTTTAACCATTTGGCTTTTCAAAATTAACAGAATAAAGCCTTTATCACAATATTTAGAAATTGAGCCATTTTCCTGTTTTTGTTCCCAACAGTGGAGAAATAGTCAAGAGATGCCAAGGAGTCTGCGAAAGCATCTCATCTCTATGGCCTGTATTCTCCTCTCCAGATCCGCTGTGAGGGTCCATGACTCACAAGCATACAGGAATATTGAGATGACCAGAGTGTGCATCAGCCTGACCTTTGAGCTGAGCGAGATGTTCCTGTTCTTCCAAAATTAATGGTCTTCAGTTTTGTCAGTGCTGTAACTGTCTGTGCAATCCTTGCGAGTATTTCAGGCTTGGATCCCTTGTCTGTTACAATTGCTCCCAGATACTTGAACCTTTGTACCATTTCCAAATTCTGACCACCGACCCTGATGATGGTGTTGATGCCGTTGATGTTGTTGGTCATCAGCTTGGTCCTCTGCGCACTGATCTCCATGCCATAGGCTGTTGAAGTCTCGTCGAGGCGTTCCACTAACCTAACTAACTCTTCTTCTTTCCCCGCCAGTCCATCGATGTCATCAGCAAAACACAAGTTGGTAATTGTTCTGCCTCCAATGCCGACTGTTCCTTCATGATCTTCCAGTGCATCAGTGCACACATGAAGTGCCAGGACATTGAAGAAAATCTGAGCAAGAACAACAGCAATAAAGCGTACCACCTAGTAAAAGACCTGACAGGCACAAAACAGGGGAAAACCAGCACCATACAAGACAAAAATGGAAAGATCTTAACAGAAGACCAGGACATTCTAAAGAGATGGACAGAATATTGCGCAGACCTGTATAACCACAAAACCTCAGGAGATCCAGAGGTACTGAATGTCCCACCACCGACAGACACTGACAACTACCCCAGCCTTCGGGAAGAGGTGGAGGTAGCTGTGAAATCGATGAAGAAGAGGAAATCAGCAGAAATAGACAACGTCCTGGCAGAACTGGTCCAAGCAGGGGGGGAAGCCATGATCATATAATATATAAGACAATTAAAAGATTGAAAAATTCGAATGGTTATTACTCTCAAAATTGCCTCAATATGATGGATGCAAAATACACCAAACCCCTCTTTGCAAATCCATCTATGTCTGTTTGCAGACAAATCTCAACTTTAGTCTATAGTGGTAAGAAACTCGCGTAGAGCATGGCAGCAGAGAGTCCTCAGAGGAGAAGCCCCCTTCAAACAAGTGTTTCGGGCCTTTAATCTTCCTTACACTCTAGGGAGGCCGGCCCACATCCAGTTCATGACTCTGGATGTCTCTCTGCTGCCCCTTCATGTATGTGGTGAGTTCTGACTCGGATTTGAATTCATGATCTCTGGATATGCACACTTTTTTTTTTTTTTTTTTGGGGGGGGGGGGGGGATTAGCCACCTATGGTATTATGGGGTCATCTAGGTCTTATGCAGTTCACTTTTGTTCCTCCTTGACCAGATCCAGCTTGAACGTCTCTCGGCTGCTTCTGTCATGGCTTTCAGGGCTCTGGTTTTTTCCTTCCCTGCAATCGAGAGCTGTTTCATGAGGTTGTAAGCCGATTCTCCCACAAACCCCCTGGCTCCGACTTCTGCAGCAAGGACTTTGACCTGATAGCCCTCTTTCTTCAGGCTGTTGGCCAGATCTGCATATTTTTCAGTCTTGTAGGCGTGAGATGCCTCCATCCTGTTCTCATATGGAACAGTCAGCTCTATCATGATCAGCTGCTTGGTTGAGTGGGAGTTGACTACTATGTCAGGTCTCATACCACTCTTGCTGATGATCTCGGGGTGGTTGTTCCATTCTGGGAGGTCTGCAGTGCACACCCAGTCGTCTGCTCCATCCAGCAGACTCTGCTTGCAGGTTCTGAATGGCACTGATGTTCGTGGCCATGAGTCTTTTCCTCCTGCCGTGAAGAAGGTTGCAGGAGCTTTTTGTGTCCTGATGTTGCCAATTGTGGAGCAGGTACTGAACCAGACTGCTTCTACAATCTCTTTTAGCACCTGGTTGTGCCTCCATGTGTACCTCCCTTGGGCTAAGGCTACCTTGCATGAGCTGAGGACATGTTCCACTGTTTGTTTTTCACGGCAGAGGGGGCATGCAGGATCGTCTGCTTTTCCCCACTTCACCAGGTTTGCATTTGATGGTAGCAGGTCATACACGGATCTGAGAATGAAGCTGATCCTGAGAGGGGCCATGTGCCAAATGTCATTCCAGGTGAGACTTTTTTGGAGCGCACTCTCCCATGTTGTTCATTGCCCTTGTTGGCTCTGCTGGACTGCTTTTTGGAGTCTCTTTTGGTCTTCTTCTTTCCTCATCTCTTGAATGACCATGTCCCGTTTGGCTTTTCCTTTTGCTTTTGACCACCATTCTGTTTTTGTTGACCCTAGTCCTTGTCTGTTGGTCTGTGTGTGTCCTGTTATCTTTCTGATCTTGAGACTTTCTTTGGCAGAGTTTATCACCTCCTGGACTTTCCATTTTCTGCCGGTCTTCAGCAGGGGCTTGATTTCTTCTACCACCTTGTCATCTGTGTCCTCTAACATGCTTTGAAGTCTGATTTTTCCTGCTTTATATTCTTCTAGGATGGATTTCAGTGGCAGTTTTAATTTTGCTTGCCGACAGTACAGCGCTATATCGGTGAGACAGGGTGGAACTCCAAGCCATTTCCTCGTGAATTTGCTGATTTTGGCTTCCATTGCCTCTACCGTGCTGGTGCAGATCTCATATATCATTAGAGGCCATAGTAGTTTTGGGATCAGCATGAACTGCAGACACCACACCTTGTATTTGCCAGGGAGACCACACTGGTCGATGGTCTCCAAGCCTTCTTCCGCCATCTTTTTGGTTTCTTTGGCTCTTTGTGTGTCCTTCAGGGTGTCATCATACCACCTCCCAAGGCTCTTGACAGGTTCCTCTGTGACTGTTGGAATGGCTTGGTTAGCGACACTGAAGACCACGGATTCAGCTACTTTTCCTTTTCTCAGTGACAGACTCCGTGATTTCTTGGGCTTGAATTTCATCCTTGCTGAGGCGACAATGTCGTCCAGTCTTTCCAAGACATGCCGTGTCTCACTTTCTTTGGATGAGATCACTGTTGTATCGTCCATGAAGGCCTAGAGAGGGGGCATCTTGTATCCATCACCGAGGTCCGTTTGGCTTGTGTTCCTGGTTGCTGCTTTCAAGATGACTTCCATTGCCAACACAAACAGTATTGGAGAAATTGCACAGCCCATTGCGATACCCACTTCCAGGTTGATCCATGCTGTTGTGTAATCCTGGGTAGAGAACCGCATTGAGAAGCCGTTGAAGTACATCTTGAGCATGTCGCGGATGCTCTCTGGCACATGGTACATCTCGAGAGCCTGCTGTATCATCTCGTGGGGTACAGATCCATATGCATTTGCCAGATCAAGCCACACTACATCTAGGTCTTACTTTCCTGTTTTTGCTCTTTGGATTGCATCCCAAATCATTGTGGCATGTTCAACACAGCCAGACACACCTGGGATGCCTCCTTTCTGGACTGACACATCCAAGTACTTGTTTTCCATGAGGTACTTGGTCATCCTTGCTGCCATGACAGAGAAGAAGATTTTGCCTTCAACGTT
>CM060330.1:51036932-51039432 GCA_030674155.1 Stramonita haemastoma
AAATGTGTGTTCTTGTCAGAGACAGACAGATAGACAGACAGTGTGTTCACGCACGTGCCTGTGTGTGCTCGAGCGCGCGCGCGCGTATTTATTTTTTATATCTATTTTATTTATTTATTCTTTTATATAGATCTAGATAATGGATTAAGTACTCGTGTGCTTTTTTTTTTTTTTACATCCAGTCCCGTGTGTGTGCAGTTTTTGTAAATTTTGTCATCTGTTCTCACCGGCACACAATGGCCTACTCTTCCGAAAAGCGGAACAGGTTTTAACGTGTGCGCAAGATGTTCTGCGCGCGTGCGTGCGTGTGTGCGTGTTTGTGTGTGGTGTGTGTGTGTGTGTGTGTGTGTGTGTGTGTGTGTGTGTGTGTGTGTGTGTGTGTGTGTTCTGTTTCTATTGTCTGGACGTTCATGTGTACATGTATCATGTATACTAACTAATAATAATGTGTGTGCGTGTGCGTGCATGCGACGCTGTTCAGTGTGAGTGGTTTAGAGATGGTTTTTCTGTGATTTTCTTCTATCCCCCCTGTTCACTATTCTATTAAATACATTGAGGAACAAACAAAATGGAGTTTTTTTTTTTTAATCAGAAAAAAGCAGATTGCCAAGGTATGTGATTGTGTTTATAGCTGAATTTCAAAGACTTCTCTATCTCTTTCATAACAGGGAGAAGAGAGAATTTTGTTTGGAAGTCTTTGCTTCAGTTTGTTAGAACTATAATCTGTTAATGTTGGTTTGTATAAGAAATAACTAGCCCCACGCTCATTTGTACCAGGATCAGTTTATATCACAGTGATGAAGAAGCAATTGTCTCATTTGACACACATCAGTCTTACTTATTTTTTTAAATGACGTAAAGTATTTCACGCCATGACGTCATAATAGTCATTAGGTCATAAATGTTCTGATTGCTCAGATCTAAAAGCATAATTTACTAATGCTCCACCAACCAGGAAAAAATCAAACAAACACGACGGGATTAAAAAAAAAAACACACACAAAAAACACACCCAAAGACCACAAACAGTCCCCCAACTTATCTCATCTATAATTTGATGCTGGCTCCCGGAAACTGGGTGTTGAATAGACACAGAAAAAACCCTAATATGCGGAGATGACGATGGGTGGTGTTGGCACGGGCCATTGGAATGGTTGATCCACACTAATAAACTAAAATAAATAGAAAACTAAACCAAACCTTTGCCCTATGAGGATTTCACCAGTTTAAAGTTACATTAACGAAGCCAAATTGACGCAGAGCACAACGCATTGGAGATGATAAACATCATAAAATAAATTTTAAACACAGAGATAAAAACTCAAGCTGTTTTATTATCAAGGGCAGACCACCCTTTTATTTTTATTTATTTATTTTATACCACTTTATGTCACAGCAGATTTCCCTGCGTGAAATTCGGGCTGCTCTCCCCAGGGAGAGCGCGTCGCCACAAGTGCAACGCCTACCCATCATTTTTTTCCCCTCACGGATGGTGTCTAAACACGACACCTGTGTGCATGCTGGTATTTATGATTTTGTCATCCGCTCCTACTGGCACACAATGGCCTGATCTTCCGAAAGGCGGGACGGGGTTTTAACGTGTGCGCACGATGTTCTGCGTGCGTTCGCACACGGGGCCTCGGTTTTAGTCTCATCCGAAGGAGAATTTTATCCTTTAGGGATAAGTTTTTAACTCAATGTATTAATTTACCAATATCACAGCTACTGAAAACATCAAATGGAGTCCTAACACTCATTTTCTATTCAGATACATATTCCATTCCATTAATAGAAGGAAGAAATTGAGTTATAATGTCACTTGATTGAAGCGTGTATTAAATGGGATATAGACCTATGTCTTTAAATTGTGTTTGAACAATGAACCTGAATTGAAATATTTTATTTGGACATTAACCAGTTTTGAAAAATATTTTTAAAATACCCATGCAGTCTAATGTAATTTTGTTTATCAAGATTCAAGCTCAGAGTTCAAGACACATCACTGCGTCATGAGTTACAAGAATCCGTTAGTGGTTTGCTTGTTTGTTTTGTTTCATTTCTTTCATGTTCAACCATACAGTATGTTGATTTTCCTCCCTCCCCCAAACTCCGTGTATCGTGGCGTAAGGTCAATGTACATTATTAAACACGTTCAGAGTTCTCTGTCTCTGTCTGTCTGTCTGTCTGTCTGTCTTTGAGTGTGTGTGTGTGTGTGCGCGCGCACGCGCGTGCGCGCGCGCGAGCGCGCAGGCACGTAAAATGTCAAGCGTGCTTGTGGTTTTATTGACTAATTACTGCCTAAAATCCTAGCGTTTAAAGGTAAGATTAGATATTTATTACTTAAAAAGAGAAATTGTACCTAAATAAAATCGTGCTTTGTGCACTGAACTATCCTACCAGCAACAGAATACAAGTTTAGAAGGCATTGTACAGACCTCCACAGACAGGTTAGCCTAACTTATAGGCCTAGAAGGCCACACATGGTAGACATCTGTGTTAC
>CM060330.1:51044432-51081932 GCA_030674155.1 Stramonita haemastoma
AGTAAAGAGTGATGTTATATCACAAGCAAATGTACACGTTTACAAGTCTTGTTCTATACACTTATCTATGAAATATTTTTTTAGATGTGCTTTAAAATTATCTTTGTTTTTGATACATTTCAAATTTTTTGGTAGCTTATTCCATAGGTCGCTACCTGAACATAGTAGGCTTGATTTATATAGATTATTTCTGGGTCTTGGAAATGTTAGCAAATGGTTGTGTCTGTGTTGATTGATTTTGAAAGTATTGGTAATCTTGGGAGGTGCAGTTTGGTTAACAACTTTTTGCATAAACATGGCTTTATTGAAGGAAAGTCTGTTTCGAAAAGTCAGGACGTTTATTTTCTTATAATCCTCAACTGTCAGGGTACTTGATTTTAACAGGACAAGTTTTACTGCTCTTTTATATAAACGATGAATGAATTTCAAGTTCGTTTCACTACAGGTATCCCATATAGTTGATGCATAGTCAATAATAGGTAGAATATGACAACAACAAAACAGTTTTCGAGAGTGATGATTCAAAAAGTGTTTGATTTTCGATAATTGACGTAACCTGTGAGCAATGCGCTTTCCTAGTGACACAATGTGATCAGTCCAAGTCATGTTTTTGTCAATGGTGAAACCTAAAAGTTTATGAGAGTCAACTTCTTCAATTATTCTGCTATCAAGTAACAGAGGTAGGAACTTATCTCTCATTTTTTGTCTTTTCTGTCTTGCTGATACATACATGCACTTTGTTTTTTGTGCATTTAAGGACATATGGTTTAACTGAGTCCAAGTAATCAATTTGTCAATGCTAAATTGAAGTTTGTGAGATAAGCTGCAAGGGTCTGAATCACTACAAAGTAGAGTGGTATCGTCAGCAAACATTTCACAGCTACATTGAATAAAACAGGGTAAGTCATTTACAAAGATTGAAAACAAGAGAGGTCCCAATACTGAGCCTTGTGGTACCCCATAGCTAATAGGTAGTAGTGCTGATGTTTGATTATTAACAGTTACGAGCTGTTGCCTATTTGACAGAAAACTTTTTAGAAGCTGAATAATTTCAGGTGTCAGTTTGTACATTTCTAATTTGCGTAATAACAGAGTGTGTGTGTGTGTGTGTGCGAGCGCATGCGTGTGCTGCAAATTGTGTGTGTGTGTGTGTATGCGCGCGCATGCGTGTGCGTGCGTGGGTGCACGAACGTGGGCACATGTATGTCTGACTGCATGCGTGCCTGTGTGCATGCATGCATGCATGCGTGCATACATGTGTCCAAGTCAAAGTCGGTCAAAGTCTATTCTTTATTTCTGGATGATTCATTGAATAAGCTTTGATTTTCTTTTTTGAAGTTGATGGCATGTGTGTGTGTGTGCATGTGTGTGTGTGTGTGTGTGTGTGTGTGTGTGTGTGTGTGTGTGTGGTGTGTGTGTGTGTGTGTGTGTGTGTTTGTGTGTGTGTGTGTGTGTGTGTGTGTGTGTGTGTGTGCACATATCTTTGAATGTGTGTATGTATGCGTGTGCATCTGTGCACATAATTATGATTTTTTTTTTTATAATGAGGATAATGGAATAAGCACTTTGCGGTTTTTTATATCCAGTCCCCTTGCGTACGCAGTTTTGTAAATCTTGTCATCTATTCCCACAGCACATGATTGCCTACTCTTATGAAAAGCGGAACAGGATCGTACATGTGTGCAAGATGTTCTGATGCATTCGCACATGGGGCCTTGGTTTATAGTCTCATCCAAAGGACTTTTGAGGCATGTGTGTGTGTGCGTGTGTGTGTGTGCACATGTGTGTGCGTGCGCGTGCGCGCACGCTTGCGTGCATGCTTATGTTCATGTTCATGTGTTTCTGTGGTGGGGGGGGGGGGGGGTTGTGCTGTGTGTGTGTGTGTGTGTGTGTACGCGCGCGTGCATGTACACATGCATGTGTGTGCGTGAATGTGTGTTTATGCTTCAGAGACAAACAAGCAGGCACGCACGCAGACAGACAGACGGAGATATCTATTATTTGGGTGTACACTGCCACATGCAGTCTATGGTATCATTGTCTATGTTTGTTAGAGGAATATCTTTTACCGTCACCTAGTATTAGTGCTGTATGTCCATCCCTTCTACTCTCTGCTTCATTATATCACATCTGCTTCTCTTTCCTTTGTTTCAGTATCACCCCGTCATCATCATCTCGATGTAACTCCATCAGTCATTCCTGTCATTGCTGTTGACTTTGTTTCACATTGTGTGGTTTGAACTAAATAAACTTCTGTTTCTGCCAACACAAATGGTGTCATACTTATTTATGTGAAACAAATCTCAACATGGCTGACATCAACTGCCCTGCACCCGGATGCGATGCTTCATGGCCCGCGGCCACACCAGAAGCTGTGCTCATATGCCTGCTGAACCTCCACAGCGCCACAGCACACGCAGCTCCTGCGCCTACTCCACACACGGCAGCCAAGGCGGAGAAAGTCCGGCGCCCAACTGTGTCAGCAGCTGGGACGAGCGAGGTTTGGGCCTACTTTCTCCAGAGGTGGGCTGACTACAAACGGGCAACACACCTCAGTGGTCCTGACGTAGTCTTCCAGCTGCTCGAGTGCTGCGATGAAGACCTCCGCAAAGACCTGACCAGGACATTCGGCGCCATGTCCGCCAGTGATGAAGCGACTGTGCTGGGGAACATCAAATCATTGGCAGTTCGGCAGGAAAACATCATGGTCGCCCGCGTCCAGCTACAGCAGATGCGACAGGACCGCGATGAACCCATCAGAGCTTTCGCTGCTCGTCTCAGAGGACAGGCAGGCGTTTGCAACTACAGGGTGGATTGCCCATCTGACACATGCAATGCCAAAGTGGACTACAGTGAGACCATGATCAGAGACGTCCTCATTCGTGGTCTGAACGACGAGGACATTCGACTGGACATCCTTGGCGAATCCAGACAAGACATGTCACTGGAGGACGCGCTTCGCTTCGTGGAGGCCAAAGAGAGCGGCAAGAGGTCTGCCAGTCGCCTTCTCGTTGAGGGCGGTCCAACCACCGTTACGGCAGCAACAAGCTCCTACAGGCGCAGAGAAAAACTGCGTAACAACCCCAACGACAGCAAAGGCTCAACCTCCACTTGTGGCTACTGTGGCAAGTCAGGACATGGCAACAGCAGGAAGGAGCGCATGAAAAAGTGCCCAGCCTACGACAAAAAGTGCACTAAGTGCAGCATAGCCCATCACTTCGCCAGCGTTTGCCGACAATCGCCGCGAAGTCCCGCCAATCCCAGTGCAGCGTCCCCCCTGGACGACACTACTGCTGTGTTTGACAGCCTCTGCTGCACCGACATGGCAGTCCCAGTATCCAGCACCCTCTCTGTCTCCCTCGACCACCACGTGTACAACGAATTCTGCAAGGCATGGGAGAAACGAGCCTCTGACCCCCAACCCTTCATCGATGTCATCGTCCACGCTGTGCCCTCGGACGCCCAATCCCTCGGCTTTCCCACTTCCTACCCGCCCCTACCAGGCCTGTCACCTACCCAGCGATGGCAGACACGGGATGCCAGTCATGCCTGGCAGGCACGGCCCTCTTGACCAAGATGGGACTCAGCCGACGACACCTATTGCCCGTCAACATGAAGATGACGGCAGCGAATCGCGCAACGATTGACATCATTGGGGCCATTGCTCTACGAATCTCAGGCACATCCCCATCCAAAACGTTGCTGGAGACACATCAGATGGTGTATTTCACCACATCCACCGACAGACTGTTCCTGAGCAAACAGGCATGTGTCGCCCTCGGGATGATCCCCCCCAGCTTCCCAACCATCGGCGGGACAAGCATCAACACCTCTGGAGATTTCCCCTCCCCTGACACAGAGGCTTGCAACTGTCCCCGCCGCCAACCCCCGCCACCACCCCCAACCTCCCTCCCATTCCCCGCCACTGAGGAGAACAGGGAACGTCTGGAGAAATGGCTGCTTGACTACTACAGCTCCAGCTCCTTCAACATTTGTGAACATCAGCCACTCCCAAAGATGTCGGGACCACCCATACGCCTCATGGTTGACCCAGATGCCCGCCCTGTGGCTCACCACACCCCCATCCCAGTCCCCATCCACTGGCAGGACGAAGTCAAGGCTGGCCTCTATCGGGATGTGCGCTTGGGCGTCATTGAGCCAGTCCCTGTTGGCACCCCAGTCACCTGGTGCCACAAGATGGTCATCTGTCCGAAGAAATCTGGCAAACCACGACGCACAGTGGACCTGCAACCCCTGAACCAGTACGCCACACGGGAAACACATCACACCCAATCGCCCTTCCATCAAGCTCGTAAAGTGCCCCCGCACACGAAGAAGACAGTGTTTGATGCCTGGAACGGCTACCACAGCATTGCCCTTGATGAAGCCGATAGACACCTAACGACGTTCATCACACCTTGGGGCCGATACCGCTATTGCGTCGCTCCACAGGGCTACATCTCCTCCGGTGATGGCTACAGTCGTCGCTTCGACGAAATCGTCTCCGACTTTCCTCAAAAGACAAAGTGCGTGGACGATACACTCATGTGGTCAAGCTCGCTCGAGGAATCGTTCTTCCAGGCGGTGAAATGGCTTGACACTTGTGGCAACCATGGCATCATCTTGAACCCCTCGAAGTTCCAGTTTGGCAAAGACACAGTGGAATTTGCTGGCTTTGAGATAACACCGACCACAGTGCGTCCCTGCGCACGCTACCTGGAGGCCATCCAGCACTTCCCGACCCCCAAGAGCATCACAGACGTCAGGAGTTGGTTTGGCCTCATCAATCAGGTATCCTACGCCTTTGCCTCAGCCCAGCGAATGCAGAGATTTCGAGATCTACTGAAACCCAACACCCGATTTGACTGGACCCCTGAGCTTGACCAGCTCTTTGAGGAATCTAAGGCCCTCATCATCGGCGAAATCCATCAAGGGGTCGAGATCTTCGACAAAGCAAGGCCTACCTGCCTCGCAACTGACTGGAGCAAAGACGGCATTGGGTTCTGGCTCTTCCAGAAGCATTGCTCCTGCACGTCCTCAAAGCCATTCTGCTGCAAAACAGGCTGGAGAATCACCCTGGTTGGAAGCCGGTTCACCTCTGGAGCCGAATCCCGCTATGCGCCAATTGAGGGTGAAGCCCTTGCTGTGGTCGATGCACTCGACAAAGCCCGTCACTTCACCCTTGGTTGTTCAGACCTCATCGTGGCGGTAGACCATAAACCCCTACTGAAGACCTTTGGCGACCGCTGCCTTGATGACATCCCAAACCCCCGCCTACGAAACCTTAAGGAAAAGTCGCTGCGCTATCGCTTCCGCATTGTCCACATCCCAGGCCTACGCCACGCCGCCGCAGACGCCGTCTCCCGCAAGCCCGTAAGTGACCCCACTGCCTTGACCCTCCCTGATGACATGGCCTCGGTGTCTCCCACCCCCGATTCCCCCCCATCCCCCGAACTGCCACAATTCTTCCTTTCTGCCATTCGCACCCATGGGCAGGAGAGCCCCAATCAAGTCTGCTCCCAGAATGACCCGACCCCCACAGAAGTCATCAAATCTGTCACGTGGGACGACATCCGCCTGGCCACCAACAGTGACCCTACCATGATAGCACTGAGCAATACCATTGAGGATGGTTTTCCGGATGACAAGGCTTTGCTTGCCTCAGATCTCCGCCCCTACCATCAATTCCGTGACTCTCTCACCACTTTTGACGGAGTCATATTGTACCACGATCGCGTCATCATACCCCCGTCACTCCGGGATCAGGTACTCCGTTCCCTCCACTCTGCCCACCAGGGTGTCTCCCAAATGTGCTCAAGAGCTGAGACCTCCTTCTTCTGGCCTGGCATGACCCCAGCCATCACCGAAATGCGGTCCCGTTGCCAGTCCTGCAACCGCATGGCACCGTCTCAGCCAAGTGCTCCTCCTACCCCTCCAATGGACCCAGCCTACCCCTTCCAGTGTATCGTGGCAGACTACTTCCAGTACAAAGGCCACAACTACTTGGTTGCAGTGGACAGGTACAGCAACTGGCCCATTGTAGAGGAGGCAGCACATGGAGCTGCTGGACTCATCACTGCCCTACGCCGAATATTCGTCACCTACGGGATCAGCGATGAATTGACTTCGGACGGCGGGCCTGAATTCACGTCCCTCACCACCGCAACATTCCTCCGCAACTGGGGCGTCAATCACAGGCTCTCCTCAGTCGCGTTCCCTCATGCAAACTGTCGTGCAGAGGTTGGAGTCAAGACGGTCAAACGGCTGATCGCAGACAATACTGGCACAGAGGGAACCCTGAACACGGACAGGTTTCAACGTGCCATCCTCCAATACCGCAACACACCTGACCGAGATACGCGCCTCTCCCCTGCCATGTGCATCTTCGGACGCCCAATCCGGGACTTCATCCCGATCCACCCAGGGAAGTACCAGCCCCACACCACCTGGCGGGAAACCCTGATGTCCCGAGAAAAGGCCCTGAGGAACAGGCACATGCGTACTGCCGAGCGACTCTCGGAGCACACCCGCACTCTCCCACCACTTGCTGTCGGCGATTGTGTGCGTGTCCAGAACCAGACAGGCCCGCACCCAACAAAATGGGATAAGACAGGTCTCATCATTGAAGTGCGACAGTACGACCAGTACGTCGTGCGTATGGACGGCTCCGGGCGAGTCACTCTCCGGAACAGAAAATTCCTAAGAAAATATCTGCCAGTCGTCCCACGCGCTCCTCTCATGATGGCTCCTGGACCTACCACCACCCTGCCTGCCCCTCGCGTCACGCCTTCCACCCCCAGTGTGCCCCAGTTAGAGCCGAGCCCACCTTCACCCCCCAATGGGCCGAACCCACCAGCCCCAGACACTCAGCCCCCCACCTCCTCGCCCCCTCCAGGTCCATCGCCCACTGTCACAGCTGATCCGGGCTCCGGGACCACGGCACCTTCCACCCAACCAGCCAAGGGCAAGAACCTGCCACGTACCCTACGGGCGCTCCTGCCACACAACACCCCTGGCCTGATGGAGCGTGATGCACCCCCAGCCTCGGACACCAACATCAGCGGCCCACGGCGTTCCTCCAGAATCCGACAGCCCACCAACCGTCACACATAATGACACCTATGAACATTATCTGACAGCATGAACAAATTCCAGTCTAGTCACGGGGTCCAACTTTTTATGATCAACTTCACACTCAGCGCTGCCAATGGCATCTGATTGAACAATTCGTGGTTAAAACAATCATGTCAGGACTGTTTTTCCTTTAAATTTCAGTTTTACCCCTTTATTAGGCTTCTTACATCAGTCTTTTTCGTTTCCCTCCAAAGACTTGGGGGGGGCATAGAGGAATATCTTTTACCGTCACCTAGTATTAGTGCTGTATGTCCATCCCTTCTACTCTCTGCTTCATTATATCACATCTGCTTCTCTTTCCTTTGTTTCAGTATCACCCCGTCATCATCATCTCGATGTAACTCCATCAGTCATTCCTGTCATTGCTGTTGACTTTGTTTCACATTGTGTGGTTTGAACTAAATAAACTTCTGTTTCTGCCAACACAAATGGTGTCATACTTATTTATTTGTGTGTGTGTGTGTGGAGGGGGGGGGGGGTATAGACAATGATACAGATGTTTCCTGCTTTTTGCTTTTGTATAGACTGACAGTGTTCTGAAATATGTTTAAGCTTCTGAGAGGTAAGAAAGAAAGACAGAAAGAAAGATCACGAACGCACTCATGCACACAGACACATACACAGACACATACACACACACACGTGCGCGTGCACGCGCACACACACATAAACACACACACACTTAGCCACAACATGAGACAAATTGATATGCTTAGGGCAGATCTGGTGATGCTTTCACTATCAATGTTCATTAGAATTATTGTCATTATCATCACCGTAATTATTCGTTATTATTATTTTTTTTTTTTTACTACTACTACTACTACTACTACTACTACTACTACTACTACTACTACTACTACTACTACTACCACCACCACCACCACCACTACCACTACTACTACTACTGTTGTTATTATCTTTATTATCATTATTATTATTATCATTATCATCATTATTGTTTTCATATCATTATCATTATTATTATTATTATTATTATTATTATTATTAATATTATTATTATTATTATTATTATTATTATTATTATTATTGACTATCAACTCAGTGGTAAACCAACGGCCATAAGACTGCAAATCTATGCAGGTGCACAGTAAAGTAACAAGCCCTTTTTTCCCTTTAGGGATAGCTCCAGTGCATATGGGCATATTTTGGGTGCATACCTTTCATGCACCTCAAGTACTAGATCTTTTGTAGGAAGAGCACTCTCCCTTCTTACAAACCTTACACATAAAGGCAGACTCCCATGTATGCAGATTAGGTTACTCAACATCCAGGATGTACACTAGGCTCTTCAAGTCATAGGGTTGCTATGCAACCAGGATGTAGGGAAAGAGCTTTGTGATTCAAGCAAGGCAAGGCAGAGGTTTAGTTCCTTTTCAGACAGCCTGGGTGTGTGTACACCCAGGAGATATGGGAGCGGGTTATGCCTTCACTAACAGTATGGGTGTGTGTACACCCAGGAGATATGGGAGCGGGTTATGCCTTCACTAACAGTATGGGTGTGTGTACACCCAGGAGATATGGGAGCGGGTTATGCCTTCACTAAAAGTATGGGTGTATGTACACCCAGGAGATATGGGGCGTCGAGGCCGAGGCGACGTACGGGGGAAGGTTAAAAGAGTTGATATATGTAAACAGATTTATACTTTACAGTGCACTGTACTATCCTACCAGCAACAAAATACTTAGAAGGCATCTATAGACCTCCGCAGATAGGCTAGCTTAACTTATAGACCTAGAAGTTTCAAGGTTTCTTTGTAAGTAGCCTAGTCAGTCTTCATCAGAGCTTTGATTCCACTGCTAGCCTAGCCTATGGTGTCAACACATCATCACCGAGGTGTGGGACAGGGGGTGGTTGGTATTTCCTCTGTCCATTGTTGAAGGCTGGTACCCAGACCATGTTACGTCAAAGGAAGTCAGGAGTGAGTGTGAAGTAGGCCCTAAGCCCTGCTGAGTACTTGTGGCCCATCAAGCCTCACCTGTACTGGTCACCTGGAAGTTACTGGGGAGACTCTCTCTCTCCCTCTTTTCTTTTAAATTAAACAGCCTATAGACTGTCTGTCTGTCTGTCTGTCTGTCTGTCTGTGTGTACATGTATGTTTGTAATGTGTGTATACATGTATGTAAAGTCCGGATTGATCCCAGTTTGTGCCTGAAACTTTTCCCTCATCCACTAGACTGTGAGTGGTGGTTTAGGTGGTTTATTATTATTATTATTATTATTATTTTTTACACTTTATGTCACAGCAGATTTCTCTGCGTGAAATTCGGGCTGCTCTCCCCGGGAGAGCGCGTCGCCACAGGTGCAGCGCCTACCCATTATTTTTTCCCCCTCAGGGATGGTGTCTAAACACGACACCTGTGTGCATGCTGGGTTTAAAAAAAAAAAATTGTCATCCGCTCCTACCGGCACACGATGGCCTGCTCTTTCGGCCATTCGAAAGGCGGAACGGGGTTTTAACGTGTGCGCAAGATATGTTCTGCTGAACGCACACGGGGTCTCGGTTTCTAGTCTCATCCGAATGACTTTTTGACATTCAGTTCGATTTTTTCGTCAAACTGGGAAGAAAGGGCGAGGCTGGGTACGAACCCAGAACTTCACCTCACGGTTCACTTCTTGGCACGCGAACGTCTTAACCATCCAGCCACCTTCCTTCCTAATCTTTTGAATGAGACTATAAACTGAGGTCCTATGCACAATACGCATTTAGTGCACGTAAAAGAAAGAACCCGTACTGGTAACAAGAAAGTTGTCCCTGGCAAATTTCTGTAGAAAAAAGCCACTCTGACACGGAAACACAAAGTTTATATATATATTACACACACACACACACACACACACACACACACACACACACACACACACACACACACACACACACACACACACACCACTCATGCAGACAGAAAAAGAAGGAAAGTGGGTGGCCCTGCTCATGTGGTGGTCCCCTCTCCCCAGGAAGGGCAGTCCGAATTTCATGCAGAGAAATCCGCCGCGACTTACAAATTATACAAATTGTAGGTTTCATCAAACTCCTTTTTGGAAACAACTATTTATTTTATTTTATTTATTTATTTATTTTTTTATTATTATTAATCTTTTATGTTTTATTCTTTTATATCGAGGATAAACGGATAAGCACTAATGTGCTTTTTTACATGCAGTCCCCGTGTGTATGCAGTTTTGTTAATGTCATCTGTTCCCACTGGCACACGATGGCCTACTCTTACGAAAAGCGGAACAGGATTTAACGTGTGTGCAAGATGTTCTGCGTGCGTACACACGAGGCCTCGGTTTTTAGTTTATCCGAAGAACTCTTGGGGAGAGTGGAGTCAGCACTGACGTTAACTCCAGGAGAAAAATCTCCTCGACCGGGACTCGAACCCGGGTCGTCAAATTGCCAGCGCAATGTTCTGACCACTAGGCTATCCCGTCCCCCAGTGTGTGTGTGTGTGGGGTGTGTGTGTGTGTGTGTGTGTGTGTGTGTGTGTGTGTGTGTGTGTGTGTGTGATTTTGTGTTTATTTTGTATTTTATTTTGTTCTTTTATTTCGAGAATAATGGAATACGCACTCATGTTCTATTTTTCTTTTATATCGGGTCCCCCTTGTGTGTGCCGTTTTGTTAATTTTGTCATCACAATGGCCTACGTTTTCGAAAAGTGGAGCGGGTTTTAACACGGGACCTCGGTGTATGGTCTCATCCGATTGACTTGGGGGCGGAGGGGGGGGGGGGGGGGGAGTGGAGTCGGCACTAATGTTAACACCAAGAAAAAAAGTTCCCCTTGTGGTCAAGTCAAAAACACTTAAATCATCCCCTGAACGAAAATTACAATACTGACAGGTATTTTGATACGAATCATAAACAAAAGACACAAGACAGCTACATTTCATATTTGTTCAAACATTCTATGATACTTGGTAGCTTCAAATAAAAAATACCACAGACACTCATGTACGCGCGTGCGTGTGCACGCACACACCAATGTATGAATGTATACATTATTTACGCATGTACGCACGCACTTGCACACACGTGCATATATGCATGCACACACACACACACGCACACACACACGTCACACACACACACACACGCGCGCGCGCGCGCACGCACGCACGCGCACACACACACACACACACACACACACACACACACACACACACACACACACCGATAAATGCAATGTTTTATAAAAACCATTGGCTAGAAAAGACATATGAACCTATAAACAACTAAAAAAAAAACCCATTAAAGCCAAAAATGAGACGTACTTATTTTATGAGCAGATGTGCACGTATATATTCATGAGACAGTGCCAAAAGGTCGTTGTGGCAGACCCTAGTGTGTTTGATAAGAAAAATAAACTACTTAGAATTTTTTTTCTCTAGTTGGTTGTGTAATTCTGTTAACTCCAGGGGAAAAATCCCCTTGATCAGGAATCGAACCTGGGTCGTCAAATTGCTAGCGCATTTTTCTGACGACTAGGCTCTGTGTGTGTGTGTGTGTGTGTGTGTGTGTGTGTGTGTGTGTGTGTGTGTGTGTGTGTGTTGGGTTGGTGTTTTTTTTAGGTTGTTGTTTGTTTATTACTTGTTCGCGCGCATGTGTGTGTGTGCGCGCGCGCGCGCATGTGTGTGCGCGCGCGCGCGCACGCGCGCGCACGCGCGCGCGTGTGTTTCGGGTTGGTGGGTTTTTTGGTGCTTTTTTTTTTTCTTTTTACTTGTTTTGTATCACGATGCTATCCCTGATAATGGCGGGGACTGGATGTAAAAAAAAAACACGTAGACGAGTGTTTATTCATTATCCTCGAAATAAAAGAAATTGATTTCATTTGACTGTTAAATCAAAATTACTTGTTTATGTTTTCTTGAAATTATTAGTGCCTTCTCAAGACAAGGGTTCGATTAAAAAAAATGTATGTTAATAAATATCTGTATCCCTTGGGAATAAAGATTATCAATCAACCAATCAATCAATCAATCAATCAGTCAATCTCTCTCTCTCTCTCTCTCTCTCTCTCTCTCTCTCTCTCTCTCTCTCTCTCTCTCTCTCTCTCTCTCTCATTTTCTTCTTGTTTTAAAAATCTTGTTCTTCTTCTTGTGCTTTTTGTGCTTCTTGTTATTGTTGTTGTTGTTGTTCTTCTTCTTCTTCTTCGCAATTCTTCGCAATTCTTCTTCGCAATTCTTCCTCTTCAGAGTCTTCTTCGCAAATCTTCTTCTTCGCAATTCTTCTTCTTTGCAATTCTTCTTTGCAATTCTTCCTCCTCTTCGCAAATCTTTTGTCTTTGCAATTGTCCTTCTTTGCAATTCTTCTTCTCTTCCTCACAATTCTTCTTCTTCTTCTTCCTCACAATTCTTCTTCTTCTTCTTCTTCTTCTTCTTCTTCTTCTTCTTCTTCTTCTTCTTCACCACAATTCTTCTTCTTCACAATTCTTCTTCTTCACAATTCTTCCTCTTCACAATTCTTCTTCTTCGCAATTCTTCTTCCTCGCAATTCTTCTTCTTCGCAATTCTTCTTCTTCTTTGTAATTCGTCTTCTTTTTCGCAATTCTTCTTCTTCTTCTTCTTCTTCTTCTTCTTCTTCTTCTTCTTCTTCTTCTTCTTCTTCTTCTTCGCAATTTTTCTACTCGGCAATTCTTCTTTTTCGCAATTCTTCGTCTTTGCGATTCTTCTTTGCAATTCTTTGCAATGCTCCGCACTTCTTTACAATTCTTCTTCGCAGTTCGTGTTCGCATTTCTTCTTCTTCTTCTTCTTCTTTCTTCTTCTTCTTCTTCTTCTTCTTCTTCTTCTTCTTCTTCTTCTTCTTCTTCGCAAATTGAATCTTTGCAATTCTTCTTCGTATTTCTTCTTCTTACTTCTCCTTCTTTGCGGTTCTTCTTTTTCTTCCTCCTCCTCCTCTCCTCCTCCTCCTCCTCCTCCTCCTCCTCCTTCTTCTTCTTCTTCTTCTTCTTCTTCTTCTTCTTCTTCTTCTTCTTCTTCTTCTTCTTCTTCTTCTTCTTTGCAATTCTTCGCAATTCTTCTTCTTCTTCTTCTTCTCAATTCTTCTTCTTCTTCTTCTTTTTCTTCTTCTTCGCAATTCTTCTTCTTCGCAATTCTTCTTCTTCTTCGCAATTCTTCTTCTCTTCGTCTTTTTCTTTTTCTTCTCTGCGACTCTTTTCTTCTTCTTGTTCTTCTTCTTGTTCTTCTTCTTGTTCTTCTTCTTGTTCTTCTTCTTCTTGTTCTTGTTCTTCTTCTGGTTCTTCTTCTTCTTCTTCTTCTTCTTCTTCTTCTTCTTCTTCTTCTTCTTCTTCTTCTTCTTCGCAATTCTTCTTCTTCGCAATTCTTCTAATTCTTCTTCGCAATTCTTCTTCTTCTTCTTCTTCTTCTTCTTCTTCTTCTTCTTCTCAATTCTTCTTCTTCTTCTTCTTCTTCTTCTTCTTCTTCTTCTTCTTCTTCTTCTTCTTCTTCTTCTTCTCAATTCTTCTTCTTCTTCTTCTTCTTCTTCTTCTTCTTCTTCTTCTTCTTTGCAATTCTTCTTCTTCGCAATTCTTCTTCGCAATTCTTCTTCGCAATTCTTCTTCGCAATTCTTCTTCTTCATCTTCTTCGCAATTCATCTACTTCATCTTCCCAATTCTTCTTTGCAACTCGAATTTTATCAATTCTTCTTCACAATTCTTCTTCTCTTCGTCTTTTTCTTTTTCTTCTTTGCGACTCTTTTCTTCTTCTTCTTCTTCTTCTTCTTCTTCTTCTTCTTCTTCTTCTTCTTCTTCTTCTTCTTCTTCGCAATTCTTCTTCGCAATTCTTCTTCTTCTTCTTCTTCGCAATTCTTCTTCTTCTTCTTCTTCTTCTTCCTTTTTCTTCTTCTTGTTCTTCTTCTTGTTCTTCTTCTTGTTCTTCTTCTTGTTCTTGTTCTTCTTCTTCTTGTTCTTCTTGTTCTTCTTCTTCTTCTTCTTCTTCTTCTTCTTCTTCTTCTTCTTCTTCTTCTTCTTCTTCTTCATCTTTCTTAATTTCCAACCTTTACCATCTATGATCTTTCCTCACCCTGTTTTCCTGTTTTCTATCATTTCATTGTTATTTAATTTCTTGTTAACTGTCCTGGCTACAGCTTTGAGGTTTACCAACGGTGAGGTTTTTGGGGTATGCAACTGTTTTTGCCTGTCATGTAGGTAGCCACTTTCTAACATCAGGGATCATGTCTAAACTTAGCAGTGTGAATCTTTTTTTTTTCTGTTTGTCATCTGTTAAAATACGTTTTTGTAAACTTGTTGAAGAAGTGGCAACTATCAGTGGGCTGATTAGAATTGTGTTCATTTTGCGTTTGTACAGGTTTCAACCTGTACACCGTTTGTACAGGTTTCCTGTGCTCCGTTTGTAAGGTTTCCTGTGCTCCGTTTGTTCAAGTTTCCTGGGTCTGTACAAGTTTCCTGTTTTCCATTTGTACAAGTTTCCTGTTCTCGGTTTGTACAAGTTCTCCATTTGTTCAAGTTTCCTATGTATTTATTTAAACGATCATTTCCCGTAAAGAATTCTGGATCTGACTCGTGAACTTTCCCGGAACAGTGCAGGAAAAATGTAGGCTGTAGAGTAGAGGCCAGTGTTTATTGGAGGACTGTCTATCTATTGACTCCCTGAATTCTGTTTGGTCATGTTGCAGGTACTAGGATTTGCACCTGTAGGCGGAGGTTGTGTCTCCATTGGCCACACTTCCCTTCACCACACCACAGATGTAGGCGGGGCTCTGCCGAGGTAGGGAAAGTGGCAAAGTGGCGGAGCCCATGGTTCTGTTAGTTTCATCCAACCCTGATGGGGCCTCAGCTCCAAGAGTGGGCAGCATTGACAGACTACACAGTGTTTACTTTCTCAAGGACTGAAGGAGACAGGCACAGTGCAGGCAGGGAGAGACAGTACCTAGGCTACAGCAAGTATAGCCTAGCCCTGCATAGCCTTGAATGTAGAGATGTAGTGTTCACAGCTAGCACCATACCAGTCTGACCCTCACTACACCCACAGATGGATGGCAATGATGATGGCAATCAGCAATAACAACGACAGTGGTGTAATGATCATGACAGTCAGCTATCAACAACAACAACAACAACAACAACAACAACAACAGTGGTGTAATGATCATGACAGTCAGCTATCAACAACAACAACAACAGTGGTGTATGGATTATTACAGTCAGCTATCAACAACAACAACAACAACAGTGGTGTATGGATTACCACAGTCAGCAACAACAAGAACATCAGCGGTGTGCAGTGGCCAGTACAGTGATGGTGACCTCAGACAGACAGACGGACAGACAGGAGGCAGCAGAGCTGACCATGTGAGGCAGGCCATCATGGGGAGAGGCGTCCCCCAGATCAGGTAAGGAGAGAGAGAGAGAGAGAGAGAGAGAGAGAGAGAGAGAGAGAGAGAGAGAGAGAGAGAGAAGAATATTTTTTTCAAGAAAGGCCATGGCCCCATTTCACTGGTATTGGTTGTACACTTGTTGTACACTTAGCAGAGCAGCTAAGAATTTTCTTAGTGACTTGGAGAGTGACCGAAACCGGTTTGCATACACACACTTACTATCATAGTGAACAATATTCCCGTGGGAAACAATGAATCTGGTAATCGATTAAGTTACGCAACACTCCTGGAGCTGGACGATTTGACACTTTTGGTTTACCATAGATAAGTCTGGCACCAAGATGACCCACGCAGCCACTCCCCCCCCCCCCCCTCCCAGCGTTAAAGAACTTCATGACATTAACTTTGTGCACTTCTTTTACTGTTTCTGTTCTTTTGTCGTGGATTGATACTATGAATTTAAAAATTAGGAACCTTGTTTGTCGTAAAATCGTAAAAAAATAATAACGAATAAAACTTCAGAATATTTTAAATTGAAGAAGCCTAACTGGGTAGCATTTTTTGTGTGAGCACCATAGCGGACTTTATGCAAATAGCGATGCTACTGGTGAGAAGTAGATGCTACTGATGCAAAGTAGGATATTAGATGAAGTGATGAATAGTACTGAAAGTTAGTGTACACTACCTCATGCAGAATTTTGACAGTCCGAATGCATAAAATTTAAATAATTCATCACCCTATTCTAGGATCAGATAAACCCTGATCTGCTCTTCAGACAGTGGCACAGCAAAGCCTGACTTAGGTCTCACTGACTGTTAGTTTAATCACTGCAACCCCCTCCCTCCCTGCCTCCCTCATGTCCCCATCTGTGTGTTTCCTTGCCATTGCAATATTGTTGTAATCAGTCACCATTTCACCATTTTCGTATAAGATTTTTGCAAACATTATTGATAACTTTAGCAGACAATGTCGTACTTCTCACAATGACTTTGTGTCATCCACCATTGTTTTGTTTGTGTAAGTGTCGGCACTGCCCACATATTTATGAAATACACACACACCCTCACACACACACGCACCTGCCCGTGTGCTTGCACAGAACACGCATATTCAGCATGTGTAGTATGTACACACAGTCGCACATTGAGTCATACACGCACGCGCGCGTGCACACACACACATGCATACACCCATGCACACACGCACGCATGTAAACACACACGGCGCGCGCGCATGCACGCACGCGCCAACGCATGCAAGCTACACACACACACTCGCACGTACGCACGCACGCACACACACGCACGCACGCACGCACACATGCACGCGCACACACACCTACACACACGCGCGCGCGCACACACACACACACACACACACACACACACCACACACACCACACAACACACACAACACACACACACACACACACAAAGTGGACTTGTGAAAGGAGGAAGTGGGAGGTGATGATGTCTGTATACAATGGTGCCTGTTTGTCCACACCTCCCCCCCCCCACCCACTGTCCATCCCCCCACCCCTTCTTCACCATCCCTCTCTACTGTATAAACAAGGCCACCTGCCATCCCCCCACCACCCACACCCCCCACCCCATCCATACTGATGGAGAACCAGAGTAGTTAGTATAGTAGTGTTTAATATCAGGCACTTTACTTGGCATCTTCTCTGACAGGGGGAGAGGAAAGGGGGGGGGAGGGGGTATTGGTTTTGCAGAAGAGCCTGGGAAGAGGGAGGGGAGGGGGGGAGGGCTATGTAGGAGGGAGCTGGGGGGGGGGGGGGGTAGGCCAGGGTGGGAAACAGACCAAGCACTATTCTGTACCAGAGATTTAACACGAAATAGGAGAACTTGGAATAGTTATCTGCTCTACCGTAAGGTGACGATGACCTGAAATTTATTGCTTCAGAAATGTTGTGTATTTAAAGCATTCCAATTTAATATCTCTCTGTCTCTGTCTCTGTCTCTGTCTCTCTCTGTCTCTCCCTCTCTAAAAAATTAAATTGCGTTTGCGTCTCTCTCTCTCTCTCTCTCTCTCTCTCTCTCTCTCTCTCTCTCTCTCTCTCTCTCTCTCTCTCTCTCTCTCTCTCTCCCTCCCTCTCTCTGTCTCTCTCTCACGTGCGCGCGCGCACACACACACACACACACACACACACACACACACACACACACACACACACACACACACACACACACACACGCACACACACACACACACACACACAAACATATTCATACGCATTATTAGTGACAAAAAAACAAACTTTTAGTCTCACACCAGTATCTGTCTGCTTTTCTTCTTTTCCCCCTGTCTCCCTTCGTCTAATATCACTAACAGTGAAAAGACGTAAAATCTTAAGAACTAGAACTAACGAACACACACACACACACACACACACACACACACACACACACACACACACACACACACACACACACACACAGAGTGACACACACACACACACACACACACACACACACACACACACACACACACACACACACACACACACACACACACACACAGAGTTGACTCAGGTTCGAATCCTGTTCAATGGGGTTTTTCCCATAAACATGATTGCTTACTCTACTCTACTCAAAAGTCCTGACTATAAACCGAGGCCCATGTAAAATGCACACAGAATATCTTGTGCACACGTTATATCCTGTTCTACTTTTCGGAAGAGTAGGCCATTGCGTGCCGGTGGAAAAGTAGAATAACACCAGAGTCACTGAAGGGAAAACTTGTTAAAAATTACAAATGACTAGATCTATTCCTAAACTGTTGGGCTTTTGTTGTTTAATTTAGAGATGTAAAGGGGGATGGGATAGCTCAGTGGTCAGAGCACTCGCTTTCCCCCAGCCAGGTTAAGCAGCGTCGAGCGTGGTTGCCAATTGGATGGGTGACGTTTGCGCACCTTGACTACAGAACAGTTCCCCCAGTTCACCCAGCTGTAAATGGGTACCACCTGCCCTCTTTAGGGTCAGGGAAGGTAAAGCAGCGAGGAAGAGGAGATGGGCGCCGCCCTCAACATGCTGGCCCTTAGAGAAGATGAGGTCTCTGACGCCTCGCTCCCCTACGACCACGCAGGTTATGGGACACCTTTACCTTTTATAGATGTAACTTCTACCCTTATCTTACATTTATCACTTCTCCAAGTTAGCATATGTGGCATTGTTGGTTGAAAAAGTGTTTCTTCAGATATCCATGGCCTCATACACATCAACATTGTGAGCAACAACAATCCAAGGCCCTCTATACAGCCTGTTCCAGAGTCGGTCAGTACACAGTTCATTCGGCAGCTGCTGCTGTACAATCACCTACTTTGAACACAACATCTGCTGCAGATGCCTGTAAATACACGATACTGTTGTAAAGAAATGGGGAAAACAAACCATGACAACTGCTTTAGAATGTGCCAGCCACCATGGCGCAGTGGTTAGGAGAATTTCGGACTGGAAGGTCGCGGGTTCGAATCCCATGGTCTAGAGGTAATGCGTCTGCCTAGAAAGCAATAAGCCTGGGTCGGAGTGTGTGCCCTGGTTCGAATCCCGTTTGGGCCAAAACATTTTACCCCATCCATTAGGCCATGAGTGGTGGTCTGGGTGCTAGTCTTTCGGATGAGACGATAAACCAAAGTCCGGCATGTTACACATCACTATTTAGTGTACGTAAAAGAACCAACGGCAACAAGAGGGTTGTCCCTGGCACAACTATGTAGAAAAAAGCCACTCATAGAGAAGCAAATACAGTTGCATGCAGGAAAAAGAAAGAAAGAAAAAGGGTGGCGCTACACTTGCGGCCACGCGCTCTCCGGGAAGACCACCCCATTTCACGCAGAGAAATCTGCTGTGACATAAAGTGGTACAAAATAAAATAAATAATATTAATAATAATAATAATAATAATAATAATAATAATAATAATAATAATAATAATAATGATAATAATAATAATAATACATGGAATTTGTATAGCGCTATATCTTGCAAAAACAAATCAAAGTGCTTGTATTCGACGTACACAACACACAATCAGCAACAATTTACAGTTTTGACAAATTCGAATTTACACACACACACACACACACACGCACGCACGCAGCACGCGCGCGCACACACACACCTACAAACGTTATGCACTTTGGCAGGTGGATGTTGAAGGCAGGAACAGGTAAGAGATGGAAGCGGAAGGAGAAAAACTTAGGTTTGAAATAAGTGTGTCTTGAGGTTGGATTTAAAAGTGTCATAAGTAGGCTTTTGCCGGAGGGAGAGAGGAAGGTCGTTCCACATGGACCAGAAACAGAGAAAGAGCGGCGGCCAACGGTAGATAGGTTGAATCTGGGTGTTCTTAAGGACAAGGTATCTGCCGACGAGCGGAGGGAGCGAGAAGGTGTGTACAAGTGAAGACATTCACAGAGGTAGGAGGGTGCAGTATTGTGGAGACATTTGTAACAGAGGGTATTGATCTTGTAGTTTACTCTCTGTGGTACGGGCAGCCAATGGAGAGATTGCAAGAGAGGGGTAATGTGCTCAGATTTTTTCTTTCTGAGGACCAGACGAGCTGCAGAGTTTTGTATACTTGAAGGGAGTGGATGGATGATGCTCGAAGACCAGCCAAAAGAGAATTGCAATAGTCCAGACGTGAGAGAATAAGAGAGGTGACAAGTTTGGATGTTGCATCAGTGGACAGGTACTTTTGAATTGCGCTAATAGGCCGTAGTTGATAGTAGCATGACTGACAGGTTTGGGTAATGAATTTTTGCATGGAGAGAGTGTTGTCAACAACGACTCCTAGATACTTCACAGAAGTGGATAGCGAACTGACCTATTGCCGAATTCGATTGAAGTTGTTGAAATGGAGGAGAGTTTGTGTTTGGTGCCTACAAGCATGCATGGCTTCGGTTTTATCTGCATTTAGTTGTAATTTGTTTTGTATCATCCACTTTTGGATATCTTGAAGGCAGCTGGTCATATTTGTCAAGAGAGAAGGAGGATTTTCAGGTGTGTCACTGCTTTGAATCTGCGAGTAGTCAGCATAAAAGTGATAATTGATATGAAGACGGTCTATTAGATCTATATGTGACAAAGGAGCAGTATAGAGGGTAAAAAGAAGAGGGCCCAGAACTGATCCCTGAGGGACACCACATTCCAGTTTGGCAGGTGCTGATTGAATCTTGTTTACTGCAACTGTATGGACTCGGTCTGCAAGGTATAAAATGAACCAGGTGAGGGCTGTGCCTTTAACGCCAAACATGTTCTGGAGACGGAGAGGAGAATTGAATGGTCTATAGTGTCAAAGGCAGCAGATAAGTCGAGAAGAGTAAGAAGGGAGATTTTCCCTGAGTCAGAAGCATGGAGAAGCATGTTTAGAGTATGAACCAGGGTGGTTTCAGTGCTGTGGTTGACGCGAAAGGCAGACTGAAAAGGGGGAAAGAGATTATTGGAAAGAAAATGGCTATTGAGTTGTTTCAGAACAACTTTTTCAAGGACTTTAGAGATAAAAGGCAGATTAGAGACAGGTCTATAGTTCTTCAGGATGTTAGGATGAGGTCGTGCTTTTTGAGCAGAGGTGTGACTATCGCAGTTTTGAGAGCTGATGGAAAATTTCCAGAAAGAAGAGATGAGTTTACTATTTTTGTGATAGTAGGTGTTGGAATGCACTGAACGAAAAGAGAAGCAGGTACAGGATCGAGATCGCATGATTTTTTTGTCATTTCTTTCAGAATGTTCTTGATTTCTTTATCGCTTGTTGGGTGAAAGAAAAGGAGAGGAGTGCCGGTGAATTGGGGATCAGGAGGTGCAGGTTGGAAAGAGGTCTGATCCAGTTTGGAGCGGATGTTGCGGACTTTGTCAGAGAAGAATGAAGAAAATATACCAGGAAGTTCAGAGTGGCTGTGGACAGTAGGCAGAGGGCTAGCCTTTGCAGATCCGAGGAGAGTTGAGGTGAGGGGAAAAAAGAGATTTCATGGACGTGGCATCGAGAACTTGAGCAGAATAATAGTTTGTTTTCGCTGAGTGGATTAAGGTTTTGACTTTGTTGATTTGTTTGTGAAAGAGCTGTTTGTTTATTTCAGTTTTTGTTTTTCGCCATTTACGCTCAAGTTGTCGGCGTTTGCACTTTGCAACCAGTAGGCTATGTCATGAGTATACCATGGGGCATGCAACCAGTAGGCTATGTCATGAGTATACCATGGGGCGCAGGGCCTATCAGGCAGAACAACCTCAGTGGGAGGTGCGTGCTCATCGAGCAGTTGGCTGGATGAACAGACAAATAAACAGATAAATAAATAAACAGATAAATAAACAGACAAATAAACAGATAAAGAGTCATGGGGATTTTTCGGCTCTGGCCGGCTCCTACCCAGGGTGGGTGTGCTGTGGGCTGTGACAGAAATGAATCATTTAATACATTGTTTAACTCGAAGAGTAACAGATGTGAGATGTTGGTGGGTTCCCTCTCTTCTTGGTTTTTACTAGGAGAAGGATGACCAAGCGGCCAAAAGCCGTGTGAAACATTATAAGGAAGGATCAAGAGAATTAATTTATCACTCTCCATACCTGAGACTTACAATTTGTTGGGATAAGATTATAAAATTTGTCAGAAAAAAAGGCCGGAGATTTTGGTCATGGCTATAAACAACTTGTCCCAGTACAGCCGCCTGTGGCTGTGGTCTGGCTGCGTACTGGGCGGGCACATACAGCTGTAAGCTTGACTGACAGGTGTCTGCAGAAATGACAGGCACCTCTTTGCACAGACACAGGCCTTGTGTGCAGCCAGAAATGGGCGGAGCTACTGCTGCCCGTCGCAGTACGCAGCCCAATCCAATCAGCGGATCACACATGTGGGGAGAGGGGGAATCCCACCCTTTCCCCCCCTCTATATCATTTTTTATTAGTTTTTTTTTTTTTTTTTTGGTACGCTTCCTGGGAGACTCCACGAAATCGTGGTGGCATCATTAGGTTACCATGTGTAGCGCAGCCAGCACCTGTGAAGGAAGGTATCAGTCATGAGTGGAGCTCAACGCCTTTGAAGTTTTGTTGTTGGTTTTTTTTGCTGCCTCGTCTTCTGTTAGTGACGTCCTCGTACTGGGGTACGTTCCCACACCGCTCATTTCAATCTCCCCACAACATAACAGCCATACCCCGATTCGGTGTGTCTCCTCATCCTGGATCGCAGTGCCTTTGAAGTTGACATTGGGTCCTCTGAGGCCTGTGGCCGCCTAGGGAGCTCTCTGTCTGTCTGTCTGTCTGTCTCTCTCACTCTCTGTCTCTCTCACTCTGTCTCTCTCTCTGTCTCTCTCTCTGTCTCTCTGTCTCTCTGTCTCTGTCTCTCTGTCTCTCTGTCTCTCTCTCTCTCTCTCTCTCTCTCTCTCTCTCTCTCTCTCTCTCTCTCTCTCTCTCTCTTTCTCTCTCTCTCTAGTTAGGATGACACGTTTTGTTGAATGTATCCCATTTTCTTCTTTTAAAATATTGGTTGAAATGCTGTTAGTGGTGATGCTGGTATGTAGGGGTAGGGAGGGGGTTTCTTAGCTTTATTCCCTGATCAGGGCAAGGGCCGGATGAAAAAAGGATGTAATGCTTACTCTGTAACCCTTGAAAAATAAAGATTATTCATTCTTTCATTCATTCATTCTCTCTCTCTCTCTCTCTCTCTCTCTCTCTCTCTCTCTCTCTCTCTCTCTCTCTCCTCTCTCTCTCTCTCTCTCTCTCTCTCTCTCTCATATATGAAAAACACTTTACTGTAAATCTCTTTGACTGATTTTCAACAAAAAATATATCCCATCTCCTTATAGATCTATCTATACGTTGCCCTTCAGGAATAAAGTTGCAACCCATGATGCAAGATGCCAACAAGTAAACCGTGAGGTTCTGGGTTCGTACCCAGCCTCGCCCTTTCGTCCCACTTTGTGGGAAAAAATCTAACTGAATGTCAGTCATTCGGATGAGACTATAACCGACGCCCTGTGTGCCAACGCACGCAGAACATCTTGCGCACACGTTAAAACCCCGTTCCGCCTTTCGGAAGAGCAGGCCATCGTGTGCCGGTAGGAGTGGATGACAAAATTATTTAAAAGATAAATAAATAAATATCAACCAGCATGCACACAGGTGTCGTATTTAGACACCATCCCTGAGGAAAAATCGGGAAGTTGGAGTCCCAGGGCGGCTGGGCTGTATATGACAACGTTCTGGTGTGGTGGCTCCTGCGACGGTACTGGAACCATTCGTTTTGGTCATTGCCTTTCCAATGGATCATTCCAGTGGCGAGGAGAGGGGGGGGGGGGGGGTCTGCTGCATGAGTAACAGTTTGCCCTCCATACTTACTTACCCAGGCTTTGCGCTCTAAAGACTAGAGCGCAACACCATAGTCTTTCGAGACTGATGGGTGCCTACTACTAATAATATTATCATATTATTATTATTATTGCGCGATTCCCGGAATATTCCAGAAATGCAGGGTCATCTGCTCCTACCAACACACAATAGCCTGATCCTGCCAAAGGTGGAACGGGTTTTTAACGTGTACGCAAGATGTTTTGCGTGTGTTTGCACATGGGCCTGGTTTATAGTCTCATCCGAATGATGGCTGTATGTTATTGGAATACAAACTCTGTGATATTTCAACAGCAGAAGTTCCTGTGGGTTCAGCAAGCATAGCTAGAAACAAACACCAAGTCAACATCCACTAGCACAAATCAAGACCACAGACCCAGGCCACCATTTCCTACACCTTCACATTTTCATACACACATGGAGTCATGCCCATATGCATGGATTTAAATACGTGCAAGCATAGGTTGATTGGCACACACACACACACACACACACACACACACACACACACACACACACACACAAACACACACAAAACACACACACACACACACACACACACACACACACACACACACACACACAAACACACACAAAACACACACACAAAACACACACACACACACACACACACACACACACTCACTCACTCACACTCACTCACTCACTCACTCACTCACTCACTCACTCACTCACTCACTCACGCGCACGCACGCACGCACGCACGCGAGTCCCACGCACACACGCACGAACGCACGCACAGAGAAGCATTTTTCTTTTGTTTTTGTTTATATTAAGTAGGAATGTAAAAGGACTGATAGTGTAACCCCATATAGTCTGTTTTACACTTTATGTTATTTGGTTTAATTTTTTTTAAATCTAAGTGTATGCATATGTACCTATAATGTGCATCATGTACGTGTGTGCCTGTGCACGTTGTTGTTATTATTGTCAGTATTCCATTTAAGGTCTGATCACTTTCAGTGGTATCAGAGGAGGAAAGTGTCAGGGAAGTTGAAGGAAGGGAAGAGGGTGTGGGGGTGCAAGAAAGGAGGAGTGAGAAGATGGCATGTGTGTTGGTATCTATGAGTATTGACAGAAAAAGAAACGAAAGACAAAGTCTTGAACATGGGCAAAATTTAAAGTAGCATAAAGTTAACATGAAACAATAATAATTCAACAACAAGTATTCTAATGGACTATGCAACAAACATTTAGCGATGTCAAAGACTAACTTAAATGATTATCTACGTCATTTGTGCCGTCCGAATTGTTTTATGAACAAGAAGTATTTTTCAATGCTCATAATCATTTGCTTAGAAAAAAACCTCCAAGGTGTAGATTGTACAAACTGCACTTGGTGTTACATTCCATGCATACCTTGGGAACTTACAAGGAAATTGGAGAACTTTCTTTAGCTGAATAGGGACAACTTACATACGCCAAATATGTGTTATGTAGCACAGCTAAGGACAATTTCGTTTCTAATGAATTGCAAGTTCAAGAGGAAGCAAATAATCCTAAGAGGGCTAGACATATTTCATCCTAAACGCCTTTTGGTACTTATGTACTGGATTTTTCTTTTTAATCGGAAATTAATCAGTATGATTTAAAAACACAGACAGCAAATTTACCATATCCCTCATGGGGAGATGGACAAAGCAAGTTTTGATATAGAATATAACAATGAAAAAAAAGCGAAAATCAAAATGTCTTGGTTGCAGGCGTCCCTTCACATTATCGAAATATATAAGTACTGACTGCTTAATTAATTCTTTCAATCCCATTCCGTTCTGCAGACTTCTTCCTTTCCATCCCGGTTCCCGGTATATACCGGTCTCCACAAACAAACACCCCATTCCCACAGCCCGGGAATCGGCTCAGCAGGGAACTTACAAGGAAATCTGTTCTTCCCATTTAGTCCAGTCAAATAAGCCCCATATTTGGCCGAACCTTAAACAAACTGCTTCGAAAGCAAACTCAACTGATTCGGTATCGTCAGACATCCACGGATAACATATCAAAAATCTAAAAGAATATATGGTTCAACGAATTAGATATTTCACTTCAAATGAGGTACCCCCTCACTGAATTCCTGTGACTAAAAAAATTATGACAAACTACTATTGTGACTATGATTTTAACAAAATAATCATTAGAACAACTATATACAATCACTGACAGGTCATAGATGTTTTTTAAAACAAAATTAGGCAGAAAATTCATCAATTTTGTACATTTTGGGGACAAAAATAGTTAATATTCTTTGCTGATTTGAACAAAATGCTTATATTTTTCCCATTTGTATGTGTTTCATACACGATTAATAAAACATGTTTATCATAGAAAGCTAGTATGACCTCTTCTGTAAATAAAAAAAACAAGAACAGTTGCAATCAACAAATAATTTAAAAAGATATTGCTTGTTTTCTACCCCTACCCCCTAAATTTTTAGAGACCCCGTATTCTAAGCCGAACTCCTAGTTTTGCCTGTATCCGTGACAGTTGTTTCTGCACAGTGGTGGGACAAATCTATTATATAAACAATAGAAGATTGTTGATTAAGACTATTTCTTTGAGATTTGAGTATTGTTTATTATCATTATTATCAATGATATTATAATTATAGAATCTATATGGCGCTAGATCTATATTAAAACAATTTTTAAAAATTCTTTTATATCGAGGATAACAGAATAAGCAGTCATGTGCTTTTTTACATTCAGTCCCCGTGTGTATGCAGTTTTTGTAAATCGTGTCATCTGTTCCCACAGGAACACAATGGCCTACTCTTACGAAAAGCGGAACAGGATTTAACATGTGCACAAGATGTTCTGCATGCGTTCGCACCTGGGCCTCGGTTTATAGTCTCATCCGAAGGACTTTTGGGGAGAGTGGAGTTAGCACTGATGTCAACTCCAGAGGAAAAATCCCCTCGACCGGGAATCGAACCCTGGACGTCAAATTTCGAGCGCAGTGTTCTGACCACTAGGTTATCCCTCCCCCCATCTTGTGAAAACAAATCAAACCCTTGCATTCAACCTATTCTTGAACATAATACCAACCACAAATGGTGCTAACAAATTTTACGCACGTGCGCACATGCGCGAGCGCGTATACGTATGCGACTGTAATACACTTTGGTGAAGTGATGGAGATTTCGGCTGTTGTCGCGTTTTCTTATGGAATTTTCAGAAAAGGAAATTGTGCTGTTGGTACAACCTTGTATCATACTTCAAAAACTAACACTAAGATGGAATTCACACACTGGCTGAATCATGCTGTGTTAGATTTAGTCTGGTGATGGGATATCATGGTAAACCAGGATCCATGGCATGTAGTATGCAGGAGCTGTGAAGATGGTGTTGAGGGTAGCATCCGTGAGAAAGTATGCTCGAACAGCACGGGAGTAAAACTTCCCACTCATAATAATTATGAGAAATAGCATTTGAGGTGTACACATGTTCATACCCTTTCAGTACATGTCCAGTGGTTCCTAGGAAACTCATCTGAGTGTGGAAGTATCCCAGCTGAAGGACAACAGATCTGATGAAACTGTCAGAAGGATCACTATTTATAATTGCCTGGGCTTCCATGTACAGTGACTGATAGAAAGTTACCACATACATCACTGCAAACTTTTGTACTTGATTGGAGATGAAGATCAAAGTAAAGTAGATGCATGATGTATGAACTCATAGCAGTCATGGGCAGGAAAAACATCTGACTTCCCTGGGTGCACGCCATCATGAGGTGCTTGCATCAACCTATGCCCTGCTGGTTGAGAAGACTTCGGGGGCCAAGATATCTTTCAAGGTGTATCAAGATATGCAGTATTATCAACAGCAGCTATGTCCGAAATGCTCTTGAAACACAAAGAACCCAGTGTGTTCCAGTCAGATCTGCAACGAAACGTTGTTTTCTTTTACATTCCTAACATAATGTATCTAGATAATGTAGATATATAAGGTTATTTTCATCATAAGCATTTGCAGTAAACTTGACTTTCACTCTGAAATTTTGCAAAATAAAATTTTATAATTTACCTTTATCAAGAACTACAACAGGGATTAGCGTAGGCTTGAACTGCAGATTGCACTGTCTCTTTGTAAGTAAGAATTAATGCAGTTCATACCACAAACCACTATTTATTCACTCGCCTCTCCTTACAGTCTCAGAATTTGTATAATTATGTGACTGTCTCATAACCACACTTACCAAAAAATATACTTCTTGTCACAATAGAATTATTTATGTAAAGTTCAGGCTGATTTATCCAATGAGATTTTGTTAGCAGTACCGTGCCACACATAGTTCTGTCTGCCTGTACACTTGTATAATCATATTTTTACTTGGAGTAATTGTTTTGTTGTTGAGGGGTTGTTTACATGCACAAGATTTAACATACCTTATTTCTCAAGTGCACTGGATTCCCTGTTGTTCATCTTTTTTCCCCTGGATACCCTCCTGTTCTTTTTTGCTTCCATTCCATGAAAAGAGCCACCCCATCTGAAATGAGCTGAGTTGTAGTTTGCATTGTCTGTTACAAACTGAAGAGTTTTTCCTTCTGTGATTTGGGAAATGCTCGCACCTTGGCTGACAGCTGCATTGAGATAGAGTTTCTGTATATTAAGTATGAAGAACAGAATGTAAGTCTGTTCAGTGTGTTCAAGGAAAATCTGGATCCAAATGTTTTGTGCATCTGTACAGCCAAATGAACTTGAAGTGGAGCAGTGTATGCTTTTGGTCTTGTAGCCTACACAAGGCACTGACAAATAGATGTGGTTTTCAGTTCTGTACTTATCCATGAAGACTCAAGGGCAAAAAACTGCACTGTAAATTCTTAGACAGTTGGCTAGAGTCATGTACTCATCTTTGTTGCAACATATGGACATAATGACACCTCATAGTAGTAGCTGCTGTTTTTATCAGGCAAATGGATTCACAGTCACTGTCAGCCTTTGTCTGTTCTTCACTGCTGTCTTTAGAGTCGTATAAGCTGATTTTCCGTCTGAAGCTGAGATTGCTATACTGTCACCAAAATGTCTAAGCAATTTTCTTCATGTTGATTGCACTATGCGCAGAGCCATTGTTGTCAGATTACTTATAGTGGGTTAGGGTGTCTTCCATCATTCTAACAAGGTCTCAAACAGTGATGTGTTCAGCGACATTGTTTTCCAGGTAGGTAACAATATCCTGAAATGCAGCAAAACATGTGTCATCTTTTGGTCTGCTGGCTTTCTCAATTTTTTTTCTTGTTGGTTCATGATCAGTGTCTGAAAATACTTTAGGGATATATTTTCTGGTCTGGAAATTACAGACATTGTGGAAAGCACCATCTCTTGCGAAGCAGTCCTGTAAACATTCCAGCTTAGGTGTAACTTTCTTTGGCCATTCACCACTCCTGCTGCTACAAGAGTCAGCCCCTGTGTATTGAACCTGTTATTGCCCCTGTTATGAGATCTATGCAGTCATCATGTTCACCTTTACTGACCAATTTTCTCTTTCTGGCAGAACAGACACTGAGTTGCATGACTGAAAGTGGAAACTGCAGTCAGAAGTCTCCTTTTTCAAGTTTTTGTTGTGGAGACTTATCAGCCTGTCCTCTCCATAGACACTGTGCTGTAACATTTCTGTTGTAATAGTCTCCTCGACAGCCAGCATGTACAACATTGCTGATTGAAGCACTGTTGACACCGCTTTGTTGACTGCTTGCTGTATTTCCCTAAGATAACTTTTGTGTCCTTACTGCAAAATCCATGATTAAAGATAATGCAGCAGTCTCTATCTGGTATCTGATCAAGAAACAAAACAGACTTAGATGGTTTAAACAATTCTACTTTAGTAATGATAATAATGATAGTAATAATAATAATAATAATAATAATGATAATAATAATAATAATAATGGTGGTGGTAACGAAAACGATGATTTTAATAATAAAATGTTAATTGTTAGTAGCATTATCATTATTATCAATATTGTTGAGTAGAATTAGTCGACGAAGTAGTAGTAGTAGTGACGGTAGTGGTGGTGGTGGTTAGTAGTAGTAGTAGTAGCAGTAGTAGTAGCAGTGTTCGCGCTAGGATTTTTTAAAACCGGTACTGCGAGTTGCCATTTCAGAGACATCTTGACCAACTCCCCCTAAATCGGTCCCCAGAAAATAAAATCCGGTATGTACTGTGAACAAAATGAAACTAATCAGTGAGGGGGTGGGGGAGGGGGGGATTGTTGGGCAGCAAAACTAAATCTAAATTGAACGCGAATCTCTCAGACTTTGACTGCCGTGCTGCTTGCTGCCACTCGCTTCTTGGGCATGAAGCCACGAAGGAAATAGGATTTTTTTTTTCTAGCGCCTGTGCCACTGTCCGTGTCAGTCTGTTGTGACTTATATTCTTCTTTCTTGTTTCTATGCTTAGCGCTCATCTAGATCTTTGTTCAATTTAGATTTGGTTTTCGACTCTTCTCTCTGAAAGCAACGCGCAAATTCATAGTCATAGACCCTCGCTTTTCGCTTTTCGTAAGAGCAGGCCGTTGTGTGCCGGTGGGAACGGATTACATTTACAAAACTGCATACACACGGGGACTGGATGTGAAAAAGCACAGGAGTGCTTATTCCATTATCCTCGATATAAAAGATTAAAAGAATACAGAATAAATAAATCTAGGCCCCATTTACTCGATGTGAATGGAAGTCGCTGTCATGCCGAGAAGAGCGCGAAGCTCTATTCTTTCACAGTAAAGCTTGCTGTTCTGCGTGCTAGGCTAATGAGGCTGGGCGCTAAAGATGTTAGGCTAGTCAAGGGATGGGAAGGGGTAGGTGCGGTAAGCACAGTACAGGCCCATGACAGACTGTCAGAAAACGTCACTTCAGACTTTTTTTTTTTGAGATGGAAATCTAATCGGTCACAGGCAAACAGAACCGGTACGCGGTACCGGCTGCTTCGAAAATTTTCGGTATTCCCTGTTTACAATCGGTAAAATACCGACAATTACCGGTTATCGCGAACCCTGAGTAGTAGTAGTAGTAGTAGTAGTAGTAGTAGTAGTACACACACACACAATATATATATATATATATATATATATATATATATATATATATATATATATATATATATATATATATATATATATATATATATAACCATTATATACCAGTATCATCACACAAACACAAGCCAACACCATTTATGGCTCCACACAACTGCTTTTAGTTCATAAACACTCTTCTCCCTCCCCCTTCAACGAAAGAACAGCCCAACGCCAGCTGCCCTGGACGTACCAGTTAGGCTACACGGCTTCACTTATGCTTACTCTAAACTGCCCCCTCCACCCATCATCGCGTCGTCTGCTAGCAAGACAGAAGAGGGAGGGAAATTTCGCAGGCAGCAGGGCGAAATTTGTGCCGGTACACAAATCCCGTGCAGTTGGTCTGTTTTGCGTCCCCGACATAAAAACCCCATTTTTCTAAAAGTTTTTTGTTAATTACGTAAAGATTGAACCATCTACAGTTTTAGATTTTAGTGTGCATGAACAAAATGGCCAAATGAACCGATTCCTGCACTTAAATATTTCGAAGCAGTTAGTTTGAGGTCAAATTTTAATTTGACTGGACTAATTAGTTGCTTATCAGTTGTCAGCCACTAACCAGTCTTTGTTTATGTATGGACTTCCACGCTTGGCAGCCTCCCTCCCTCTTCCCCTCCCCCCCCCCCCCTCCCCTATCAATCTTCACCTGTCAGCATCTTGACCCTTCAGCCGCTATTTAGTCCAGGAAAATTTTGCCAAAAAAGGGCTCTGGCACAGAATAAATGCTTCAAAATTTTTTTCACTTGTTTTATGTTTTGGTGGGTGTACTTGACCATCCCAAATGTTGTTAACAAAAATTCAGTTGCGGGATAAGTTGTAATTCGTGTTTGAAAAGAGTAGGTGCAGTGCAGCTGAGCTGAAACGGTATTTCCCATTTGGGCTGCTTTGCAAGCTGTTCTTGCTGTCCAGTCAGGAATTTTTACACTAAATTGAAGCAGGCTTGTATAAATTTCATTTCTAAACTAAAACTTTTACACTCTGATGACCCAATGTCTTTTTACTGGGGGGAAACTAATGTAATTGCACTTCCGGTTTTCAAATTTGAGAAAAGTTTACAGATAACGTTATCGTAGGCAGCAAAATTTAAACATTGTGCAATCATTTTAAGTGTAATAATGTTAAACACTCAGAAACGCATTCATATGATGCAAAGAACACGATGTTTGATACATGCTGTTGTCGCTATAACTTATTTGCTTACCCACCCCCCTAAAATTAGTAACCCAAGCGTTCAAACGAAGTACAATTTTCAGTCAAAACAAAACTACTGGCAACAGGCAATCACCTTGGTTATGTTTTTTTGTGTTGAATACATATTATCAGCTTTGTATTCATTAACAAAAACTACTCTTTTTCTCAATTTGACGACATTTAAGAGGTGCTTGTAATTTTTGTTTACCATTTTGCCAATGATTAAATTATTGGTTCACAAAATCACTTGTAACATCTCTTACAGATGTTCATAGATTCAGTTCCAATGTCATGAAGATGGCAGTTCAACAAAATATAAATATCCAACATCTTAGCATGAACTGTGCAGTGTGTCTTCCTAATTGGATAGTCCAGGACCTCCAGCAACTCTGAATGTGTGCAGCTTTGCCCTCTACATTGCCCACATGCAACTGAAGACACGAGGCCATGCTTACAGCATGTACACCTTGCTGTTAATGTTCGGCATTCAGTCAGACAATGACATCTTACAATAATTTATTTTTTAAAAAAACATCTTACAATTGTGGCAGGGCGGTAATTAGATTACTTCCCTTGCGATCGGAACTGCCAATCGCAGCGTCGTGGGTGTAACGTTTGGATCCAAACCTGTGAATTGTGCGACGTTCTGTATCGTTGGGGGTGGTCGAAAGCCGTTCTCTGCATGCACTTTACCCGTAGCGGTAAAATGTAGTATTTATGCAGCCTCTCTTTAGAGGCCACATTCCCACTGTCTGACCGTGCTGTCGTCGCCGAGAAGTTGTACAGAGTCGCGGCAGATCAAATATTTGCACTCTGTTACAAAGTGGCGCTGCGAGCAGGATGGAAAGAACTCGGGACTACTGGTCTGAGCGTCAAATACGCTGGTCAGTACCCACTGTGCCTCGGGACGCGGCACAAAGTCAGCAGTGGTGGATGTGGCAGGGCGGTAATTAGATTACTTCCCTTGCGATCGGAACTGCCAATCGCAGCGTCGTGGGTGTAACGTTTGGATCCACACCTGTGAATTGTGCGACGTTCTGTATCGTTGGGGGGTGGTCGAAAGCCGTTCTCTGCATGCACTTTACCCGTAGCGGTAAAATGTAGTATTTATGCAGCCTCTCTTTAGAGGCCACATTCCCACTGTCTGACCGTGCTGTCGTCGCCGAGAAGTTGTACAGAGTCGCGGCAGATCAAATATTTGCACTCTGTTACACAATATACAGAGGAGCTTCAGGGGTTACGTCAAAATCTTTATAGTTGGAAACATCACTCCATGTTTTATTTCCCATCCCCAGTCCTGGGGTTCTAACTGGAAATTATGTGAATTTAAATGCAACCATTCGTGGACCTGGAAATAGGTCCTCATAGAATGGAACTTTGCAGCTGAGGATGTTGGGGGCAGTTTGTTTGGGTGTAATAATAACAGAAGTAGCTGGTTTCTGCATGTATCGCACATATCAGAGCTTGTCCAAGGAATCTTTGTTCTTGCCACCATGCATCATTGCAGTGGTCTTTTCTTCTGCAGCTATCACTTGCTCTTTGCTGATGTTGGGTGTCATGAACACGCATGCATGCTCTCGATAAAATGCACATTCTAACTTTTTTCCACAGGCAGGATCTTTTCGTCTGAAAACATACTTCTCTGGCTTTCTCTAATGCTGTACCTACAATGAGGCAGTTAGCATCACCACAATTATACAGTGTTGAATCCAGACTTTGTCAATCCTTCACCGAGCAGTTGAATGAAATGCAGTCTGTTGGCTGGATTTGCTATAAAGCACTTTCTGGACTCAGTCAGCACCATGCTACCAGCAAAATAATGACAGGTCCTGTGATCCCACCATTTCTTCTCAGATGAGCTGCATCTTTGGTTAGCAGTCCACTGCAATCAATCGCCATCAAATACAACAATATCCCCTGTTGTAGATGCAGTTCATGAAGTTGCTATACATCTGCACCAGCTGGTTGTATATTGTTCCACAAGGCCAGACAAGTCGATGCAAAAGGGGACCACCACTAATGACCAAAGCAGTATGATCTGCAAGTTGAACACCCAGCTGTTTTGTGGCTGACCAGATATGACTGGCAAGTACTGCTTTGTTTGCTTGCCTGAGTAATTAATACTTACATTAACTATAAACCAGGAACTAAACAGTTGATGCACTTTCGCAGCAAGCCCAATCTGTACAGGTCTGATGATAGTGTTGGGCCTGGTGCACTGGATGATGCCTTGCCTAATTGCTGATACTTTCTAATTCCCTTTAGATTTGTTGGTGACTTGCATCAAGATTTCAGAAACTGTAACTGGCAATGCTGTCTGCATCAGGACAGCTGTCTTGCAGAAACCAGTGACTTGATGTCATTGTGAATGATTGTTACTGCTGCTTTGGTAAGACACATCTGTTCATCTTTAGCACTGGATTATCTTTTCTCTTGGTAGAACTTCTAAAAAATACAGTCTAGAGTTGTTCTGAGTGATATGATATCAATTATGTTATTGGAATGAGCAATCGCAATTTCATCACCATAGTGTTTTAAGAGTTCAACTTTCATCTGTCGTGCACAGTATGCATCATTCTAACAAACATTTTCTATTGTATATGCTTGACTGCAAATTTCTGCTTTTCCAGAGGAAAGATTTGTCCTTAGGGCTCCTTAACTCTAGCATCAATAACTGTTTTATTGGCGTACATGGAACGGCATTCCTTATGTACAGAGTTCCTCACACAGGCAACTTTGTTGTCTTTTAACTGACAACTGCAATGGTTGATCGTATTGCGCCTTTCTGGTCACTGTACAAGGTGGCTTTTGTGGAGCTGGGTCTTGCAGTTGATACAAATGTGTTCCATGATTTCTTGCAACAGACCAACATGTTAGTATGTAGGTGTCACTTATATTCAACACACACACACACACACACACACACACACACACACACACACACACACACACACACACACACACACACACACAAACAAACAAACAACAGACACAAACAACACACACACACACACACACACACACACACACACACACACACACACACACAGAGGAATAGATCATAAGACCACTTTTATTCTTTAGATTATTCTGTGGCTGTAGCTTGTTTTATAAACTGTTATGTTTAGCCTTGTTATTTTGTTTTTCTTCACTATTTTTCTGTCTGAATCAAGCATATCATGCTGTCTTCTTTCGGTTATATTGTGAACAGTACATTTTTCTCTGTTTCTTTTCCTTTTTATACTATATTATTTGTATCTAGATTAAGACTGTTTTGTTTTCCTATCCTTTATTAAGGTGTTTTTATATCCATTTAAAAATATATTTTTGTGAGGGCAAAATGAAAACCGTTGTGGAAACTTAGGTTTTACTTTCAGTAAAGATGTTTTTGACTAGGCCTACACACACACACACACACACACACACACACACACACACACACACACACACACACACACACACACACACACACACAACCTGCTTATCAAAATTATTATTTTAAACACAATTTCTTCCGATTTTACAAAACAAACTGTATAGTAACTTTACTACTGCGCGCGGATGTGTCTACTTACACCTGTTCTGTGGCGTCTGCTACGCCTTTCGTTTTGTCTTCCTCCGCGGATTTCTCATACATGTTTTATTCCTTACTTTCAATCTTTCTGTGACTGTAGCAAGATTCACAAACAATATGGACTTTGGATCATCCATTTACAGCTATATAATGGTCAGCAAAGAAAGCTTATCTCTGATTAAATTCGTCGAGGGGTCTGACACAGAAACAGCGAGTGACGCAAAAACAAGGCTGCGCGCGCGACTAAAACTCCGGCCCGCTCGCGAAATCGACAGAAAGTAGTTCGACATAAAAAGTGTTTTTAATTAAAATCCCCTCACAAAACTTTTGTTAACACCAGTGTAACGTAATCGGGAAGGATCAATATACTAGTTTGTGTAGTCAAAAATTTTGAAGCACTTATTCTCTACCAAAAATAAAATTTTCTTGGACTAATTATATCCCGTCTATGTACTTGTCTCTGTTCTGTACACCTGGTAACCTTCCCTTCCTCCCCCTCCCTGCTCACCCCCTTCTCCCCCCCACCTCTCTTGTCACTGTCTCGGGTGGGTGCCTGTTTGTATTTGTGTGTCTGTGTGTTTGCTTATTCTCTCCTGAATTTCCTCTCTTTGACATGCATTTAAAAAAAAATTCTTTTATATCGAGGATAACAGAATAAGCACTCATTTGCTGTTTTCCATGCGGTCCCCGTGTGTATGCAGTTTTGTAAATATTGTCATCTGTTCCCACCGGCACACGATTTACGAAAAGCGGAACAGGATTTAACGTGTGCGCAATATGTTCTGCGTGCGTTCGCACACGGGCCTCGGTTTAAAGTCTCATCCGAAGGACTTTTGGGAGAGTGAAGTCAGCACTGATGTTAACGCCTGAGAAAAATTTCCTCGACCGGACTCGAACCGGGTCGTCAAATTGCGAGCACAATGTTCTGACCACTAGCTATCCGTCCGCATTGTGTTGAATATTCATTAAAAAAAAAATGTGTGTGGTTTGGATGCGGGTCATTTGGGGAGTTAGGTGTAGTTGATGTGGCAGTTTTTTTCTTCTTGGTTTTCTTCTCTTTTTTTTGCTTTGTGGTTGTACCTTAAATCTTTTCTTTTTGTTTAGAAGCTGTTGATCATTTGCATGTATTCCTGTTAGGAATGCATTATATATCCAGCCTGAATCCATTTACTTGGGAATCTTGTGCACACGTTTAAATCCTGTTCCGCTTCTCGTAAGAGTAGGCCATTGCGTGCCGATGAAAACATGACAAATTTACAAAACTGCATACACATGGTGACTGGATGTAAAAAATAAAAAAAACACATAAGCGCTTATTTCATTATCTGTGGTATAAAAGAATAAATAATTGAAATAAATAAATAAGTGTGCACATGTACCCATGAGTGTATGTGTGCGCTCTCTCTCTCTCTCTCTCTCTCTCTCTCTCTCTCTCTCTCTCTCTCTCTCTCTCTCTCTCTGTCTCTGTGTCTGTGTCTCTCTCTCTCTATATATTTCTCTCTTTTTTTATAGCTATATCTCTAATCAGCCAAGGGCCGGATGAAAAAAATGAATGTAATACTTACTGTGTAACCTTTGAAAAAGAAATATTATTTTATCCAATTCTCTCTCTGTCTCTCTCTGGGTTTTGTTTCCAGTTTAGGGTTTTGTTTCCAGTTTCATTTGTAAAAATGCCCACCTCCATGTATGCAGGCGAAAAGCTTACAGTTGAAATCATAAGCTCTCTCTCTCTCTCTCTCTCTCTCTCTCTCTCTCTCTCTCTCTCTCTCTCTCTCTCTCTCTCTCTCTCTCTCTCTCTCT